>ML786823.1:212706-227417 GCA_009831015.1 Picea engelmannii | reverse complement strand
GGTACCCAAATACAAAAGATACACTGAACTAAACGAGGAAAGAGGGAAAACCTCATGGGAACAAAACCCCCCCTCAAATTACAATGCATAAAATAAAAAATGATAAGGAACAAAAGGTAGTTGCTAAGCAACCATGTCCTTCAATCCAAGAAGACCTCGCAACTGTGTAAGTTTGTGCTCTTTGAATATTTTGTTGAAGATGTAGATGTCTGCATAGATATGATGAAGTATATGCATCATTGATATTTCCACACATATCCACTTTATCTTCTTGTAATGAATAATATCCAAATAAATTTTGGATGAAATTTTGAAAATCGTGCAGCCGTTTCCAGAAAAATGCTGAAATTTTGTTGATTTTAAAATGATCATAACTTCACTTTCCGGACTCCGTTTCAGACGATTTTTTTTTTTGAAATTGGATATTTTCCCGAGAGGAATTCAAATATCCAATTTGTTTCTGCAATTTTTTCTCAGAAAATATCAAAATGACGTCTGATGTGCGCGGCTCTCTTTTTGTCTCCTGACATGCATGCATGGTGCATGCAAAAGTGTTTGCATGTGACTCCTGAGATACATGCCATATATCTTCCACATGAATTTCAGAAAATAAATCTGAAATGGAGTAGACATCATCTTCAATTATTGGAATACTAATTTCTGCAAATACTTTTGTAGAAGACTCTTCATAATAAGAGGCTTGATCTTCTGATGGCTTCTCTTCTGGATCTATTTGTTCAACCTCCTGCATGAAATCTTCACAATATTCTTTATTCCCAAATAGAACCTCCAATCTGGTCCATAATTCATTTGGAGTTAATCCTTGTGATTCTTCATATACTTGATGGAAAAGTTCGGGAGAAACATACATGCTGATACATCCTATGGCCATATCTTGTCTATTGAGAAAGTCATTTTTCTCATCGACAGAATTAGGATCTACTTCCATTGCTATGGTTATTTGGTATAAGCCTCTACTTATGAGAAGAAGTAGAATCTTTGTCTTCCATTCCAAATAGTTATGAGGCATGAGAAGTATTTTCGGTGAATAATCCATCTTTTTGCTGTCTTCCATCTTTTGTACCTGCAAATAAAATTGGAGTAGATTTTTCTTAGTAGTCCGTCGGCTCTGATACCATGTAAATGTGTTGAACCTGCATAGAATAGATCTAGATAAACAATAATACACACATTTGTAGAGATTATAGGAGAAAGAAGAAGAAGGAGAGAAAGAATGAAAGAATTCTCATTAACCATTGTATTCCACACTCAAAGAGTGAATAATTTACAATATATATAGAATAAATGAGTAACTAATGAGCCATAGTGGTGGTCTATATTGATCTGGACACACACCAACAATTACAAGAGTAAACTGCCACCTAGTCTAGTCTCTCAGGCAGTTACGAGAGTGAACTGCCACCTAGCTAAGTTAACTAGTCAACTAGTCTTTAGTTAACTGAATGAACAAAGAGTAGTGATTTGGTGATGATACCAATGTTGCATGGTGACAAAATCAATGCAACATCTAAACTCAACTCAACTAGTCAAACTGAAGTGTCGACTGAAAGAGAATATTCTCCAGGTGCAATATTCTCCCCTAAAATATAGGAGACTGGATAATGACTAATTATGACTATTAAACAAGGAATAACCTTAGGAAAAATAAATCCTAAGTGTGTGTGAAGTAAATCCAACAATGCTATTGTAGAGTGTTTCCTACCACCTCCATAGAATTTTTCTAACATCAATTCAATTCGATACTCATCCACCAAACTATCAGTCCATACATTGCAAAAAAATTCCTTATGTTGTCATTCATACGTCTATACACAATAATACCTGAAATAAAAAAGTGGCATAAAACCTATCACATAAATAGTCATTTCCCCACCAACTCATTCATTAGACGAATGAATCTTAGAAATTAGGATTGACTGGTAGCCCCATATGTGACATGGGTTTGCTATAGTCGCACTATCCAATCATTGTACCAACCATATTTATGTACCACTGTTGGCTCTTGGTTATGGAAGGAAGCAAAGATCAAGGAAGAAAAGGAAAAATGTGAACTACATGGAAGACACAGTGATTGTTATTGGGTCGAAGTGAGAAAAAAAGCAGAAAAGACGGAGCGAAGCTCGAGAAAGAAAGATGTTGGACAAGGATATCGAGGATGACAAGTCATCAAGGAAGAAGGATCATGGACAACTCAACAAGCGGAAAAATCCACCATTAGATGCTTTGGAGCACCACATGAGAAGGAAGGAAAGACAGGCTGGCGAAGCCCTGAAAACACGGGTCAAGTTGACCTAGGGTTTTAGACACCTAGGGTTTTGGTGTCTAGGTTTTTGACACCTAGGTTTCAACCTAAGGGTATCGGTGAGCTATTGTAATGTATAAATAAGGGTCAAGAGGAACTGGGTTGGGTTGTTTTTGTTGTTGTGTCACTGTTACTAGTATTGATCTAGTCGTTGGTATGTTGTGTGAGATTATTGTTGTGGGAGAGAGAAGTGCTAAGTGGGAGAGCCTTCTGGTATTGTAATATCTTTAGCTGGGTGTGAAGGTCAACCCTACAGTTGGGTGTGCAGGAAGAGAGGAGAAGAGAGAAGATATTCTATCTAAGAGCGCAAACAAGAATTGTATGCTTCATCTTAATTTATTATAAAGAACAGTTCTGTGGACGTAGCCCTAGAGAGAGGGTGAACTGTTGGAGTTACTTCTCACACACCTAGGATTTATTTTTCCTAAGGTTATTCCTTGTTTATTAGTCATGATTAGTCATTATCCAGTGTCCTATATTTTAGGGGAGAATATTCCACCTGGAGAATATTCTCTTTCGATTGACACTTCAGTTTGACTAGTTGAGTTGAGTTTAGATGTTGCATTGGGATCATCACCATGCAACATTGGGATCATCACCATGTTAATTAGACCTTGCGTTGGTATCATCACCAGAGTGCCTCATTAGCCTTGATTCCCTGAGTTAACTCCTCACTACTCTCTGTTCAGTCAGTTAAATGAAGACTAGTTGACTAGTTAACTCAACTAGGTGGTAATTCATTCCAGTAAGTGCCCGAGAGACTAGAATATGTGGCAGCTCACTCCCGTAATTGCTGGTGTGTGTCCAAATCACTCTACACCACCACTATGGTGCATTGGTTCACCTCAAGTCGAAATCATTGAGATATACAAAGTATATCATGTGTAAATTATTCATTATTCACAACAGTTAATGAGAATTCTTCCAGTCTTTCTCTCATTCTTCTTCTTTCTCCAATTCTCTCCTAAAATGTGTCTATTATTGTTTAACTAGATCTATTCTGTGTAGTTTCAACACTTTTAAAAAGCACAGTTCTGTGGATGTATCCCTAGAGAGAGGGTGAACCACGTATATTTTGTGTTGTGTGTGATTGGTATTTTGTCTCTATCATTGATATACTGTGATTGTATTACTATGTTAGACCTGATAAGTAGATGTGCAAAGTAGATCATGGCTGATAAGTGATATATGAATACTGCATTTTTCTAGTATTGGAACCACTTGATATTTCCCTTAGTTGTAGACATCCCTGTCATGTAACCCCCTCATAGATGCTTCGGGTGAGACTGCATCTGCTTCGCAGGTGTAGCCGAAAGGGCCAGTAGTTAGGGCTTGTTGGTGTGCTCTTGGATATGAACTTTGGGTCTGCCCCTGTGCCAACAAATGGTTCCATTGTCGGGACTTGAATTTTATTGAGGGAATGTCAAGGTGGTTTCCATCAAAGACAGAGATTCAAAAGTGGATAGAGGATCAAGAAAAGGAATTTGCTGAAGCACAGAACAAGAACCCTAATATTAGTACAAAGGATTGGTTGGAGAGACATATTTTTACTAATCTACATGAGATATTATTTGGAGGAATCCATAAGGAACTATATGAGTGGTTAGCTAGGTTGGAAGATACCCAGTTTGAAGTTAGATATAGACCTCCTATAGTTTGGACATTGACGCTGATCAAGAAGGTCAAGAGAGTTGATAACGTCATGTCGAGAGCAGTGGATCATTGGTTTGATAGAACCATTGGGGATACATCACCAAGGTTGCTTTTGACACAGTAGAGTCATACAACCAGGCTGAGAGATATTTTTTCAAGGGACCCAGAGGAATTTTTTTATATTTTTTGAAGTTTAAAATCAAGATACTATTGAATGAAAAGAACATCCTGAAGATACAATAGATTGATCGGATTTGGCGAAGCTAATGTTCAGGAATTCAGAAAATGACAACGACATAGAGGTTGGACATACACACAATGGGAGAGCGTTTAGAGAAGCTCATCTTGCGAACCCGTTCAAGCAGAACTATGGGGACGAGGGTTTCTACAGTGGAGAAGAAGAAAACCTGACCGATGAAGAGCATTCTGAACCCGCTAGGGAAGAGGAAGAGGAAGCCAAAGAACTTCACCGGGACAAGCCAAAAACCTCAGGAACTATGCAAAATATTGAAGTAAGTACTATTAATACTCCTGTTTGTTCAACAACATTAAGCAATCAAAGGAATCAAAGTTGCTCGACCGTTCAGAGTACTATTACTAGTATTCCACCACATACCCAGACATGAAGCCTAGGAAGATCTATGGGAGATGAGATGAGATTCCCTATATTTAGGGGAGATGGATCCGAAGATCCTGATCAACACTAGTTCCTATGTGAAGCCGTATGGAATATTAAGAATGTCACCGATGAAGTAGTTAAAAGAACCCAGTTTAGTACTACCCTAAGAGATTGCACACTAAGCTGGTACATGAAGCTTGTCCAAGGACTTGCACAACCTAAGCCGTTGAATGAGATCAAGAATGCATTGATTGCAGAGTTCAAGAAACCCAAATCAAATTCACAATGTATTACAAAGATGAAAGAGGTCAAGTAGAAGGTAGTCGAACCTGTTTGGGAGTTCGATCAGAGATTCAAGACCTTAACATACCAATTGAATTTTTAGATCCTAGATGAGCAAAACAAGGAATGGTTCATTGCTTCCCTCTTACCACACATCATATTTCCTCTGATGCAGTAGAATATTGCTTCACAGGCTGAGGCACTAGAGATCACCATGAAGTTAGAATCAACCCCTATGGGAGAATCCAGCTCAGGTATGAGTCAGATCTTGAGTCAACTGACTAGTTTGTATTTGCAGGTCGAAGATATGAAGAAATAAAAGGGAAAATATAAAAGAGAAGAAATATGGTGTGTCAGATGCAAATTAGAGGGCCATGACAAGGAACACTGTCCCCTATTCCATGAATACTTGTCCTCTAGATCTCCGAGTCCTTTGAATCAAGTTACCTTACCCTGGTACGAGGTATCTCGAAATAGACATCGTATTGGTGAGTGATATTACATGAAAAAATATGTTCATACACACACAAATTTGTATTTCACGTTCTGTAAGTCCATGGGACATGATGATAGGGATTGTAGGGATTATGATCTCATGCATGAAAGGTCAAGATATATATACAAGATTCAAGGCGAAGTACAACAAGAAGGAAACACTACGTAGTATAACTCCCCTGGGAGAGGAAACTTCAATCCTCGTGGTGGATTCAAAGGAAGAGGAAGAGGAGGAGGAATGGGTCGAGGCCGAGGACAGATAATCTGTTATAAATATGCATAGAAAAGACCCTTGGAAAGGGATTGTCAGAACCCTTTCACTACTTGCAACTACTGCAAATCCTTTGAGCATGTTATTGAAGAATGTCTAGAATTACTAGATAAACTTCAAGAGAAGTGAGGACCTCAGTAGAACCCACAGATACAGTTGATAAAAGATGAACCTCGCGGAGAAGACCCTAGAGTCGCTGTTATTACTAGAGGAGGTGCTGTTACAGGAGATGACATAATGACCCAAGGGAAGACCACAAAAGATTCAGGAATTAGGAAAGATGCAGAGAAGACCCAAACCTTTGATGCAAAGAAAGAAAGACAAATATTTGAGGAAGCAAGAAAAGAGTTCAAAGGAGACCGAGTTTCGTCATAAAAAACAAGACCAAAAGTAAGAGAGTATGGAATGCCCCAGGAATTTGATCAGTCTGCTTCACCAAGAGAAGGAAAAGAGGTAAACAAGCTCATGGAATTTCTATATACTCGTGCTAAGTTGATTCAGGATGAGAACGTTGTCCAAGAACTAAAAAATTTAATCAGACAATATGAGCTAGGAAAGATAGACCCCTTAATGAATAGGGAAGTACATCAAATTGGTAAGAAGATAAGGACCAATAAAGAATTATATTTGAATGCACAAATAGGTGAATATGATATAGACTATGTGGTCCTCGACTTAAGGTCAAAGGTCAATGTCATGACGAAGAAAACTTGGGCACTAATGGGAAAACCTAGACTGATCTATTCCCCTATCAGGCTTAGGATGTCTAAACAACATGTTGTGATCCCCTTTGGCAAACTAGAACATGTCCCTATGGACATTGATGGAGTAAGAACATTTTCATATTTTGAGGTAATTGAGATAGTTGATGACAAATGACCTTACCTTGTGTTGTTAGGAATTGATTGAGCCTTCAATAATTCCACTGTGGTTGATTTAATGGAAAGACGCATGACTTTGGAAAGATATGGCCTTAGGGTCATCACACCTTTAGATCTAGATGAAGGTCAATGGTACACAAAACCTATTAGAGAAGAAGATCACACATATGCACTAGAAAATATATATAATCTAACAACCAAATAGTAGGATTACATTAATCCTATAGATGATGGGAACCTAAGATGGCGAAGTGACAATGAACGTTCATCAAACTCAGAAGAAGCATTGGAGAACTGGAATAATAATATGTACAAAGTATCTACAAGAATATGTGCTAGATTAACTAGAGAAGTTCGTTGGATCAACACAACCATAAGTAACTTACCCACCTTTGATGGTATGAATCCTTTAGAAACCTTCTTGTCAGAATTTGAAGAAAGTGTACCAATACAACAAAGATTGTTGGTGATGGATGAGGCCCTGAGAGAAACCCTAGCAAGATGGTGGGGGGCACACAAAAGTAATATTACAGATTGGGTACAGTGTCGTACCTTGATGACAACACGGTTCTCAACACAAGTAGAAGGCTGTGAAGTTCGATACACAGGATGAAGCTTCCCAAAGGACCATGTGCGAAGCTATGAGGAAGCCTGTTATAACCATAATTTGTACCAGACATGATTACCTGGCATCAGGCCATCTCAGATTCCTTTTTTTCCAAAGCACTGCTGAACAAATATTCTTAAAACCCTCTTTTATATGGGCCCATGTGCCCTACTCCATTACTGCACGCGTGTACACGCTAGCTGACCCAAAACAACCCGCGTGTACCTACAAAAGCACAAAAAAAGGAAAGTTGCCGATGGAACACACAACTTTGGGTAAGTTAACTAAACCTTCCAGCCATGCATGGCCGAGGGTTCATCCAAATACCTAGGTTCTTCTAACCTATAAAAGAAGGGTTAGGGGTCCCATTTGGAGGGGGAGAATAATAGTAAAGAAACTCTACCCAATTGCACATTCCCATTGTCCCAACCCTTTAGCCATCCTTATGTAAGAAGAGATACAAAGCAAAGAAGTTGGAGGACAGTTGAAGAGGAGCCCAGGATCAGGTTCGCGGAGCAGTTGGCAGTCTCGACATTGTAAGTTGATTCATTAAAATTAATAAAGAAATGCTTTTCCCGTCCCACTATATGAGTTCTTCATAGTTTATTGAATATATGTTTAAATCTCTAACCCATTAATTTGTAGGTAAAATGAATGTATAATTTGTTTCTTGTTTTGTATGCAGGTTAACCTTGGGAGGAGAGCTGCTAACAAGTGATCAAGTGTGAATAAGGATCGACATTGAACACCTGAAACGAGGTATGTTCATCTAACCATGTATTTGCTTAAAAGAAATGGGGATTAGGTCTGGGATGACGGTAGAAAGTAAGATTCTTTCGGTATCATCTGCATGCATAATATAACCCTAAATGCTAGTCTATAGGGGGATTTCCCACCACAACAGAATTGGTGACCATACTGGGGAAGTCTCTAGGGTTCCTGGGAATATTTTTGGGTATTTAAAAAAAAAAAAACTGGTTTCCTTTCTTGTTTTTGAAGTTTCTACAAAGTCTGAGCTAACAAAGATTCTGGTCTTCCATACCAGTCATCTCTGTTTCTTTGCTGGACTGTAATTTTTTTTCGAGACCCACAAAGGTACATGCGGCCTGTATAAGGTCTGCATGTGTGTACCCGCGCCCTACATTCTTATAGCCCGTGTGTAAACACTAATTGAAGAAGTAACAGTAGCGTGTATGATTCCAGAGTTTTTTTTGAGGTAGTCATCCTCTTCCCTGTCAGAATTAGTCATTCTCAGGGGTTTTCTGGAACTCTTTCTAGTCTTTGTTGTTTGCAGTCTATAGCTTAGGTTTCACCTCATATTGGTTTATTCTATGAATTTTTCCTTGCATTGTTTTCTTTTTGTTGTTAAAGAAAGTGTCTAAGCCTTCAAGAGCTCCTGATTCTCAGTATCAATGGTCTCTGCCTAATATAGATTGTTGTCTTTTATTTGTCTCAGAGTTTCAAAGATACACCCAGCCTGTATAAGGCCAACACATGTGTACACGCCCTCTGACTCTACATAAATCACATGCACATGCTTGCTGTGGAACTATCAACAATGTGCTTGTAGAGGATAGTTTTTTTGAAGGTGAGGCAGTCATCCTTTCCCTTGACAAGAGTTATACCTCTCAATTTTTTGAGTCTCTGTCATAACAGTCAGTAGCTTAGGTTTGATCTCAGCCATAGATTTCTTTTTCATTTAGAAGTTTTCATGAAAATTTTATTTTGAAGGGTTTTTAGACAAGTGTGATAGTCCATTTTTAAGTTACTAGTGTGTGATTTTTAAAGAGATTCTTTGCGAGCTGCGCTTAGGCCAAAAGTTTTTCTTGGTTTTGACTTGTTGATATTTTTCCTTTTTGCTTTGTGAGCATTTAGATAAAAAAAATAAAAATCTTTATTTCTTTGATTGATTGAAAAGTGTTGTTTGGCATTAGTAACCAGGGAAAAGTCTTTTCTTTCATAAGTTCTTGGTAGTTTACTTAGATTGTAAGTAGCTCGTAGTTGAGTGAAATCCTGCTTTGAGTTTGCTTTTCAAAGATCTTAGAATTTCTTTTTTTGTTGTTTAAAATTTGTGTTAAGTGAAGGTTTTTGTTTCCAGCTTTTTGTTTCTTTTTTACTTTCGTCTTTCAAACATCACTAGTTTGACTTTCATACCCTTTGACATAAGACAAGCCATAAAATTAACGCTAAATCTAAAATTCATTAGACTTTTATGTTTTTAGGATTAACCAACTAGTTCAGGATTAGGGCCTTGGATTAGGTTGGAGAGGAAACTCTTCAAGGCCATTAAAATCAAACATTGGAGTATGAGTTAGGGAGTGTCTAAGTCCAATATCATGAAAGTTATCTAGGACCCCTCTCTAACACAGGGGATAAACACGAGGTCGCGTGCGGAAAGGTAGCGGAGATAACCCCTCCAAAGCTGGACCAATCATAGTGGAGACCACATATAGAGGGCTTGTCTTGGGATTCCGTCGATTCCATTTGCCCTGAAGATTTGTGGGTCTTGAATCCATTCGAGGTCCTCAATTGTCTTCTAGACCACTTTCTCTCGATACCCTTGATAGGTTTCAGGCTCGATACCCTGCTCATTGTGGTCTACCTGACTTTCGACTGTACCCGCCTGGTGACTGTTCGCGCGCTGGCAACCTAGTTGCCTATCTTTTTTAGGGACATACACAGGTGACTGTGGGGGTATACCATGGTACCTAGGACAAACATCGGGCCATGCTTTGCAGAGTATACCTCGAGGGTGCTTCCATGTTCGAGTTACACTTGTAGCGGTAAGTTTCTCTAGTGTTGGTTGTTGTAACTGTTCTTCCAATTAATTTAGTGTTTTCCTGTCTTATCTTATAGGAACTTTTTTAGTGTGTGTTGTTTTTGAATGAATAGAATTCCCTAGAGTGTCTTTGATATTATCACACAGTGGAGGATCATGAGCTCCTCCAGTCACGAAGGCTTCTTGGCCTATCGCTGGTTACACTGGAGCCATCCCCTCCACCACTAAGGAGAAAGCTAGACCAACAAGGGTATTTTGAAGCAACCGGGTCACAAGAAATTGTGCCCGACCAAAATCTGGAGGAATCGACCGATTTAGAACTTGGAGCAAAAGTTTTTGGCCTAGTTGAAACCTCCACCACTTATCTTTTGGCACCCACCATCGTACCGGTTCATCCTTATGAGTGCTAGGCAGTGTTGCACGTAGCAATGGAAACAAATGTTGTTACTCCTTCTGGGAATTCTTCAATTCCCACTACGGTTGTCACCACATGAGAGTTTCCACCTCCTAAACCACCATCACTGGTCCGAGCCACCATGGTCTTGACCACCTCTACATTGCACAGTGGTTCGATGCCGTCTCTGGTGGTGGCCACAACCTCTTTCCAACCAAGTGCGACAGGCCCTCCGTTCTCATACGGGATGCCTAGTTAAGGTACAAGTCCTGTACTTTCCTACTCCACTTCATAGACTTCAGGTCTGGGGGCAGGGAGCTCTAACGCTCCTCTAAAAGGACACATGGGGGACACTTCTTCTCCCTTTAATGCTTTCCCTTACGGAGGAGGTCATATCCCTCCTTTGTCCCCTTCGCTCGGTGGCACACACCAGCCTTCCGCCGGGCCGCCTGCACACCATAGTTTATTTGGAGCAGGGAGTCAAGGACCACCTTTGCATAATATACCGGTAGGTTCAACACCGTTTTCTTTGTTCGATGCATTTGGTAACAACGCATTCTCATCCGCTACTTTCCCAACTGGGGGAAATCCCGATTTTGGACAACCTATTCCTATGCAGGGTACTATTCCTACACAGAGGGCACACCCAGGAACTTCTTCCACATCAAGACCTTGGCATTCTTGGCAGGGATCCATTCCCTCATCAGGAATGCCAATCTGGGGTAGTTCTTTTCACTATCAATGGAACCCCGGACAAAGTACTATGCCTATCCCCACGGGACCGACATGGGGAAACAGTTCCCAAAGTCCTTTGAATGTAATGCATGCCCAAACATCTATGTCCTATTTTGGAAATCAGTCGATGATGTCTCCTCACACCCAAAATCCATACGCTGGCCATGGCCATGGTTTTTACCAAAACCCGGGCCAACAACCAAACTTTTCCTGGCAACCTGGTGCCAGTCAAACTCCAGGCCCCTTTTTCCCAGGTTATCAACAACAACCCAAACTACCCTTCCTGGCAACCTTGCATTTGCTAGACTTGACAAGGTTGTTGAATGACCCTATCTGTCATGATCCACGTTGTCCTCCTATGCCGATGAAGTTGCCTTCGGACATCCCAAAGTTCGAAGCCAAGCCTAACAAAGATCCAGGATATCGTGTGACTACCTTCCATATTTGGTTGTCATCTAACTCGTTGAAAGACGACTCCATACAGTTGCAATTGTTTCAACGTACTCTCATTGGGAGTGCCGCGAAATGGTACATTGAGCTCGATCGCTCAAGATACTCTTACTTTGACGAACTGGAGATGGATTTCCTAAACCATTTCCAATTACCTGTGAGATACAACGCTGGCACATAATTGCTGGCCAATTTCTCACAAACAAAAGCGGACCATATCTCTGATCACATCCGAGAATGGAGACATCGAAAGAGTTTAATTAAGGTACTAGTCCCACTAACATTCCTTCTTGAGTGGTTCCTTAAGTCTTTGGTCCCACAATTATCCAAAGACGTTGCGACATTGGGAGTATTTTCTGAATAAGACGCCATCATGAGAGCTCAACAACTTGAACTAATCTATTCTCAGTTCAGTTTATTATACGAGATCTTGCCAGATGCGCCACACTCAATATTTGATAAAACTAGACAGAGAGATGGACCACATGCTTATGGTATTGTTGGTTCAGCACAAATGAATCCCGCTGAGCAATTGACGAAGAAGTTGCAGCAGTTGTCTATACAACACACAACAACCAACCAAACTACTGCTTTGGCTGCTCCCTCTACCAAAATGTTGGATGTACACATAGTGCAATCGACTAATCCAAAGGCCACCCAACAGCCTAAAGGAAAGAAAAAAAATGAAATAAGGGTAAGGGGGATAAAAAACCTACCGATAATGCTGGTGGGGACAACACTGAGAAACAAAAGGTGAGGTATCCATGCAACTTGTGCGCGGAATACCACCCAAACCACCTATGTCCTCAGCTTGCAGAAGCCCAAAAGTTTGTGACACAACAACAACCTATTGTGTTAACCAATCCATTTCAGCATGGAAAAAATCTAACACAAGCCTCTGCAAGCATGGAGGGTGGCAGCCAAGGACCCTCTCCATCTTCGAACAACCCCACATCCGTGAATGTATATATGGTGAAGGGTGATGATTTTATATCAACTAGAGCGCATGACTATAGTAAACCAAGCACTTCTGAGAAGGGAAAAGAAGCTGAAATCCCCTCTCTTCCTCTACATATTGAGAATAGCGAAACAATGACACGCATCCCCAAAGGTGCGTTCAAAAAATCTTCTCACAACCCAAACGCAAGGGCCTCCCATAGCTATTCTGTGGTGGAAGATTTATCACAAACCCCTTGTGCGATGTCTGCTTTGGAGGTCCTCCAAAGCTTCCCTTCCTAGAGGAAAGCCTTGTTAACCGCTTTAGGATCTACCAAGACTTGTAATCCATGTACAATCATGCTGGATACAACCGACTTAAAACCTCGTCTACCTTACCACATAACGTTTTAGATAGTAGTGGCTTATCCCACGAATTTTTTTACTCAGAATATCTTCCACACGGTGGTTGATGAGGGTGCCTCGACATGCATTATGTCTTTAGCATGTTGAAAGGCCATTGGACAACCCGTTTTGTCTCCGTCACCTACTCTCCTCACTGCTTTCGACGGTCATTCGTTTCGACCACATGGTATCATTCCCTCTTTCCCCGTGCAGTTAGGAGGGAAGACCGTGTGTGTCGAGGTAGAAGTAGTTGATGCGCCCCTCGAGTATAACCTCTTGTTAGGGAGGAGTTGGACTTATGCCATGCAAGCTGTGGTTGATACAGTTTTCTGGGTCTTGTTGTTTCCACACTAGGGCCAAATTGTGACCATCGATCAATTATCTTTTTCCAGACCTGACCCTTCATTGGGGGCATACACGATCCCGATGATTGATAATCCTCAACTAGGACTGGTCAATGTAGGGGTTGGTTTGTGCCCATATTTGATGGGTACCTTCGATTACCCGCCCCCTCAAGGTGATATCAAGTTTATATCCAATCACCATAAGGTTGAGATTTTTCAAGTTTCATCGTTCTGCACGACTTACTTTGACAATCCGTGGATACTTCCTTCCCCATCGGCCATGATGGATGGGACAGGGCACCCGAGCATGTCCATGCCCTTGTCCGTAGCTAAAGTAGCGTACTCTTTAGTCCAACAAGCTTCATCCAACACTGATCCAACTCCTGCACAATAGTTCGATCCACTTCTAGAGCCTATTTGGGCTCAGGGTTCTCTCGCTGACACCGATTCATTAGACTTAGTCTTGCCCTCTGATGAAGTTGTAATTGAAGCAATGACTAGTCTGGACAAACCCTGGGAAGATCTTCATCACAGATCATACTTCCTCCTAGAGTTAAGCAGAATCGAAGCCAGAGAATTCACCTTGACTATGACGGGAGATAGGTCTTGTCCTATTAATCCCTTAGCTACACACGAGGTTTATGCTGAGGGTAATATGGAAACTATCGCTGAAACCTTACTGATCAATATCTACCGAAACCTTAGCATCGTGGAGAATGTTTTCGTCAGAGATGATTGTTCCCCTAGAGAGATTCAAATCTACACAGATCTTTTTAAAGAATTTCGCGACGTTTTTGCCTGGTCTTACGAAGAAATGCCAGGCATCGATAAAAAAATAGTTGAACATGAAATCACAACTTATCCAGATGCCAAGCCTATCCGGAAGAAGATTCATTCAGTTAACACCAAGAAAGAAGCAACCATTAAGGTTGAGGTTGAGAAACTGCTAAAAGCCAGTTTTATCTATCCTATCCATTTGACTCAATGGGTATCAAACCTCATGCCGGTCAATAAAAAACAAGGCACAATTTGTGTATGTACAGACTTCCGTGATTTGAACAAGGCCTGTCCCAAAGATAATTTTCCCACACCATTCATCGACTAGATAATTGATGAATGTGTGGGTTGCGAAGCCTTCTCTTTCATGGACGGTTTTTCGGGATATAACCAAATACAAATGAAACCCGAAGACCAACACAAAACAACATTGATCTGTCCATGGGGTACATTCGAGTATCGTAAGATGCCTTTTGGTCTTAAAAATGCTGGAGCCACCTTTCAGTGGGCCATGTATTTTTCTTTCCATGACCTCAAGCATATAGTCGAGGCCTATTTATATTATTTAGCATCTCGGTCTCGCAAGAGAACGAATCATCCCACACACTTCCGACTTATCTTTGAGCATTGTCACTACTTCTGGATTCACTTGAATCCAAAAAAGTGCAGTATTTGCGTAACATTAGGATGTTTTTTAGGTTTCATAGTGTCAACAACAGGGATCATGGTTGATCCTCTCAAGGTTGAGGCAATAATTCAG
>ML786823.1:195288-205300 GCA_009831015.1 Picea engelmannii | reverse complement strand
TTTCTTTAACTTCATTTTCAACAAGTTGTCGAAAAATCTTAAATTTGTCGAATACTTCTGACTTTTGTTTCAAGAAGTAAACCCAAGTTATTCTACTGAAATCATCAACAAAGAGTAAAAAATATTTGCAACCATCGAAAGAAGTTTCGAGGGGTCCACAAACATCGCTGTGAACTAGTTGCAATCGCCGATTTGTACGCCATGAACTTGTTGAAAAAATTTCTCGACTCTGTTTGCCATAAATGCATGCTTCACATTTTTAAGTATCCTTTTTGAAAGTGGGAAGTCCCTTAACCATCCCTTTTTTTTGCAGTTGAGACAGACTATCAAAGTTGAGATGTCCATATCTCACATGCCACAATCTGATAGGAGAGATACCTGTACTTACTGATCCTGCAAAATATGAATGGCTTGGAATAACTGTTCCTTTCATCCTTAACAGTTTTCTGTCTTCATATCCTGTCATCACTGTTTTCATATTTTGTTTGATTGAATTTATCTTAACCAAGCCATCTTCCATAATTACCTGATGTCCCGCTTGTCGAATTGTGACTAAAGACAACAAATTCTTTTTGAAAGTGGGTACATACCATACATTTGAAATCAGTCATTCTCCAATATCAGGTAAATAAACGTTAACAACTCCTCTTCCATAAGGAGTATGTTTAGTATTATCTGCAAGAAAAACAAAATTAAGATGACATTCTTGAAAATCCCAAAAGAAGTCATGTCTGAACGTCATGTGTTGAGATGCCCCTGAATCTAAAATCCAAGCATCTTCATAATCACTTTGAAAATCATTGGAAATCTGTAATGTTGAAGATGAGGTAAACACATATTTTGAATCATCATCCTGTCGATCATTAGCAAATTGTGTTGTGTTTTGTTGAAACTTGGCGATTTTGTCAATGGAAGTGCGACAATCTTCTGCATAATGACCGACTTTGTTGCACCTTCTGCAAACAATTTGACTGAAGTCTCTCCCTATGCCAAAATTATGTCCTCTGCCAAAATTATGTCCTCTTCCCCTGCTTTGATTTCTGGACGGAGTCTGTCTTCTGCCTTGACTGGTGCCTTGAAAAGAACCTCTGCTTTGACTATTTCCTCTTGTGTGAAAATATCCTCTGCCTTGATTGTTTTCTCTACCTTGAAAATACCCTCTTCCTTGACTGTTGCCTCTACCTTGACTATTGCCTCTGCCTTGAAAATTTGTATCTCTATGTTGGCCTCGTCCACGACTTTGGACAAAATTTCCTCTTCCTCTTTTGCTATAACTATCATTGGAAGTCTTACTTGTGCTTGCTTCTGAGAGAAAAAAATCTTCGCCAACTTGTTTTTTCTTTCCAAAAGTTTTATTGTGTTGAGACAATAGTTGACTTAGTTCATCAAATGTAAGTTTGTCTAACTTGCCAGTGACTTGTAAAGTCTCCAAAAAATGTGTATAATAAGAAGGCAATCCAACTATTAAGATTGTAGTCATAAAACTATCATCCACTGCTTGAAAACGCATTTAATATTTCCTGCTTAATGTTTTTAAGTCGGGAAATATATTCATGGACATCACCGCCTTCAGTCAATTTTTTTTGAAGCAACTTTTATTGAAGATCAACTTTCTTGGATTCAGGCTGAGTATCAAATAAATCTTTAAAAACTTTCAAGGCAGACCATGCATCAGTCGTATTTTCAATATGCACATACATCTCATCATTAACTGAAGATTTAATAAGCGCTAATGCTTTGGCATTTTTAACTTCCCATTTTGCTAATGTCGCTGCATCTGTCGGCTTAGTGGGCTTAGTATCTTCATTACAGATATCACACCAAAGTTCATTGTAAATGAGAGTTCTTTCAATGAGTCGTTTCCATGTTTTGTAAGATTTTGTGCCTTCAAGTTTATCTGAGTCGGAGAATAAATTAATTAATTTCGACATTGTAGTTTAGTGAGTTTACGCACCAGAAATAATCACGCCAAGGAAGATGAACAACACACCAAACACATCACACCAAAGACGATCTATCGGGGCTTGGCCTTGACCCTCGTATAGTCGTTGAAAAAAAGGAAAAAATGACTGAGCTTTGTACTTGGCTCCAGTCAAATCCAAGGAACGTTCAAAATTTGACACTTTTACAAAAAATCCGGCAATTCCCCCCTCCCTCAAAGTAAAAATACTTTGAGTTACAAAACAATCACTTGAGACAATAATGAGATAATGCACATGTAAAATAACACTATCAGTGTTCCTGTCAAAATCTGCCACGCACATCAAGATAATGGCAATTAAAAATTGACAAAAGACTCCTTATGCTGAAGCTGGCAGTGGCCGTTCTGATTGTATTTGCACCCGGTTTTGAAATGGCTGATTGTTTCTCACGTAGATTCCTCACGTAGGTTAACTTCACAGCGAATTACCAAGAAGACACACACTTCCCCCCCCTAACAGTTTCTCGACAGATCTTGCACAGTGAATTACGGATCTTGCACATCGAATTACGGATCTTACACGGATCTTGAACAGTGAATTACGGATCTTACACAACGAATTATGGATCTTACATGAATCTTGCACAAGATTCACAAGGATCTTGCACGCGTTTTCATTGGTAACTGCTGCCGCCGAATACTGTTGTCGTATCAGTGCAACTGCAGATAGTAATCTCCCCTGTTTATCTTCTGAAACGATGATGGGGCAGTTCTACTGGGTTTATACAGGGACTAAACTCTAACCCAATGAACAAGAGTAAATTGCAGTGAAGACGATGGCGTGTAGATCTTCAGTATTGTAAGACGTGCACACAGAATATAATGTAACAATGATTCGCGCACATGGATGGTCGCGTTTAGAGAAGGGATCGTTTGCACCGATGATTCCCAACAAACTTGAACTCGGCACATCCAACAAATAAATACATCCAACAAATCAATAAAAAAACTTCAACCAATGTTCAATTCACCTCGACAACCAGATTAACAATAAACCTGTTGATGCATTGAACAATTTTCTTATGATAGTTATAGGAAGAATACTGATCATTTTATATATCAGTTCTAATGGAAGAGCGTTTAATTCAGCCCAATAATGGCAAATCGTTTAATTCGACAGATCGTTTAATTCGACAGATCGTTTAATGGCAGATCATTTTAATGGAAGATCGTTTTAATAGAATATCGTTTTATATATCAGTTGTATTGCAATACAAATATCTCACAACTTTCACATAATAATAATTAACAGTGTGAGTTAACAATGATTGCAGAATGACGGCGAAATACAAGGTAATACTCGTAGCTTTCAGAACTGGGAGATAGAGATAGTAGGCTGGGCATATAGCACCGATCATTTACGGCGATGATATCGTAGGGGGAAGTATCAGTGGCTGAAATCTAATGACTGAGTCTAATGACTGAAAACTAAAAATAAAAAAACAATTTCTTTTCGCTTTTTAAAAAATTTGAACAATAACTGACCGATTTACTGACAGAGTATGCATCGACTTTCCTTGGTCTGCAACGCTGAGATGTTTTCCGCAGATCATCAAATATTTTCTTCAGTTCAACACAATTACTGGAGCTCTGATACCACAATAATGGCTGAAGTGTCCTCAGACACACAATTTTATTAATAAGAAAAGAAATTACATAAGAGACATTGCAAGAGTTTACACTCCAACAACTCAATACTCTTGCAATGAGATATATATAAGCTAAAAGTCCTAATAAACTCAAGATATGGATCACTTATTAAATAACAAGTGTCCATTTACAATAAATGCTATCTTAACAAACTTAAAACAAAACTCCTAATTTAGACCCTAAGATACGACACCTCTCTAGAGTCATATCTTTTACAACAATAATATATCTCTAAAAGTCTACACTTATTTATCAAATATTCTAGATTATTAATTTAATATTCAAAATTAATAATCAATTTATTCTAACTTTATAAACTATGATAATTGTATTTTGGATTATCTAACACAAAAGATATAACGGGTCTTCTTTTAATCCCTTTTCAGACTCTCTAAACATGAAAAGATTGTTGAATGATCTTGTGGCCTTTCACGCTCGTTAAAATGAAATTTGAAGTCACGTCTGTCCGGCGGTAGTTTACCCCTTTTTCGGTCCGGATGATCAACTGTATGAACAAAGGTATACTCTATGGAACTTCAGTTCTCTAGAAGAGTACTCTCAGGTATCATTTTAACCCTTTTTCGGGCCCAAGGGACTAAAATTACGAAAAAGGAACCCCCATGGAGTCCATAGTTAAGCTCTTTTCAGATTCCCTAAAATTGAAAAGATCGCCAAGTGACCTTATTCTTTCACACTTGTTAAGCTGGTCTAGAAGAACATTCCTGACGGAGTCCATAGTTAAGATTTTTTCAGACTCCTTAAAATGGTTTTGAATAGACGTCTTGTCGGTGCTAGTTTACCCCTTTTTCGAACTGACTAGACTAATTTCGAAAAATGTATCCCAATGGAGTCTCCTTTTACGTTTTTCAGACTCTCTAAATATGAAAACAAACCGAGCTTACCTTCTCTAGGCTCGTTAAACTTACATCAAAGGACGTTACCATTGTATGTTTTATTAATCACATTTGTATAACCGCATCTTTGGCCTAATGTTGGCTCCATGTTGCTCTCAACTGAACCATCTGAAACATGCCTCATACGCAACCCCTATAGCACTTTGCCTCTGCGTCTTGACACCTTTGGCCCCTGGAGGATTTTTCCCGAGTGTCCTTTTCTTGCATATGTCCCTTTGCCCTGAGCATCCCTGTGTTCCGTGTGCTTGGAACTAGTATGTTTGCGACACTCGATCCTCCTTTGTAACGTAACATTCTTTTATTATTTTTTCTAAAATCATTGAAAAAGACAAAAAAATCAAATATACCCCAAAGAGAGGAAGGGAAAAGTATTTTCTTTATTAGCAGCATGATGAGTCGCCCTTGGATAAAGCACATCCGTCTGTTTTTTCATCAAACCCTGGGATGTAATACGACTTTAGGAAGATGTTCTCGCTACATAGAGCCGTGTCCTCCTTTGTTTGGTTATTCTTCCAAACATATGGAGAGTTTGCGTTGCCTCTTGGCTCGTAAACTTATGTTAATACCATGCTGCCTGAGTCTCATCATTTGTCGTGTTGTTGTCCAAGAGAAGTTTGTCACCAAGCCTGAGTCAACGCCTCTGTAGTTTGTCTCTTGCCCTCATACCCGACCATCCTGAATGTCCAATCAAGTCCTTGTTCAGAATCAATGAAGCCTTCAGTCTAATCATCAAGATTATCTAGTCCATGACTGATGATTCGTCGAAGACCTCTGGGTAGTAAAGTCATACACTCATATTACACTCCTACCCAAGTTTTGAAGATTTGTTGAAGTTGTTTCTCGAGCTCTGAAGATCTCATCTCCAACTATCAGGCGTATCAACTTCTAGAAGATGGATACTGTATATGTATATATTTTTGATTTCGAGATGTAGCTCCGCTGTGTATTGTTCGCGGATACACTTTATATAGTTATTTGACATGGATCTACAGTGTTTTTGATTGGTAGCCATGATTCTATTTTATCCCGAGCATGGGTATGCCCGCCTCGGTGAGACATTTGTTATTTTGCAGATGGCGCCTCCCGGTTCTTGGTCCCTGGGCTCACTTGTTCAGCACATCAGTAAAGATTGGTAATGTATTTCGGCCATCAGATGCTCTTTTGACCTCACACATTAGGGGGCATCTGTTATAACTCTAATTTACACCATACATGCTTACTTGGCATCAAGCCATCTCAGATTCCTTTTTTTCCAAAGCACTGCTGAACAACTATTCTTAAAAACCTCTTTTATAAGGGCCCATGTGCCCTACTCCATTACTGAATGCATGTACATGCTAGCTGACCCAAAAAAACCCGCGTGTACCTACAAAAGAATGAGAAAAGGAAAGTTTTCGACGAAACACACAACTTTGGGTAAGTTAACTAAACATTCCAGCCATGCATGGCCGAGGGTTTGTCGAAATACCTAGCTTCTTCTAGCCTATAAAAGAAGGGTTAGGGGTCCCATTTGGAGGGGGATAATAATAGTAAAGAAAATCTACCCAATTGCACATTCCCATTGTCCCAACCCTTTAGCCATCCTTGTGTAAGAAGAGATACAGAGAAAAGAAGTTGGAGGATAGTTGAAGAGGAGCCCAGGATCAGGTTCACGGAGCGGTGGCCGGTATTGACATTGTAAGTTGATTCATTAAAATTAATAAAGAAATGCTTTTCCCATCCCACTATATGATTTCTTCATAGTTTATTGAATATATGTTTGAATCTCGAACCCATTAATCTGTAGGTAAAATGCATGTATAGTTTGTTGCTTGTTTTGTATGCAGATCAACCTTGGGAGGAGAGATGATAAAAAGTGATCAAGCGTGAAGAATGATCGACATCAAATGCATGAAACAAGGTATGTTCGTCTAACCATGTATTTTCTTAAAAGAAATGGGGATTATGTCTGGGAAGACGATAGAAAGTAGGATTCTTTCGGTCTCATCTACATGCATAATATAACCCTAAATGATAGTCCGTAGGGGGATTTCCCACCACAACAAAGCCTGGAGAAACATTCCTCAAGAACAATGGGTACATAAATTCATCAACACACTAGACACGACACCTATCAACTGGTATCTTCAAGCAGAGCTGCGCCTCATCACTACAGATTGGAAAGGTATGACTCAGAATTTTGTAACCACCTTCTTATTTAAAAGTCAATATCCTTCAGTATATCAAGCACTATAGATTGTCAAACATAAAGTATTTGAGTAGGCCTCTAGCCTCCCTGTGGAGCAAGACGAGGACAAATGGACTGTGCCTCTACAAAAACTGCAAGGCTGTTACAACATCAATGTCGATGAAGACGATGATCCAAGAAAGGTGAACATTACATACATAGAAGGCCAAAGAGATGTGGAAGGACCAAGAGTTGAGTTACCATTCATTGGAAAGAAAATAAAGATTAATAAGGTCAATATTGGAAGAGAAGAGACCCCAAATCCTGCTAATGTTGGAGATTATTGGGATGCTGCCACTATTGACAAGATTACATAATTACTACATGAATATTAGGACTTGTTTCCAACCAAGTTCACAAATATGAAGGGAATTAAAGGGCATATGGGAGAGATTAGGATCCCTTTGAACCCAAATGTTAGACCAATCAAACAAAGACCCTACATATTGAACCCTAAATATAAGGAGAAAGTGAATATTGAGCTCAACAGAATGATGGAAGAATGGATCATAGAACCTGTCGAAGAGTCAGAATGGATTAGCCCTATGGTGGTATAAGACAAGAAGACAGGATGGATCAGGATCTGCGTAGATCTCAGAAAGTTGAATGATTCCTGTTTGCATGATCCCTTCCCTATGCCATTCACTAACGAAGTGTTAGATAATGTGGGAGGCCAGGAAGTATATTCTTTTACAGATGGATTTTCAGGATACCATCAAATCCAGATTGCCAAGGAAGATCACCACAAGACCACATTTGCAATAGAATGGGGGTCCTATCAATATACAATTATGCCCTTTGGATTGAAGAATGTCCCAACCATGTTTTCCAGGGTGGTGGTCAAAGAATTCAAGGAATTTCTGCATAAATTTCTAGAAGCATATTTTGATGATTGGACTGTTTTTAGTTTATTGAAAAATCATATTGAATGTCTAAGGCTAATGTTGGACAAATGCAGGTAGTGTCAAATTTATTTAAATTTGAAGAAGTGCATATTCTTCTCACCATTCGGAGTGCTGTTAGGTCATATTGCATGAAAGCAAGGATTGTTGGTTGATCCATCTAAAATTTCCATTATAGTTGATCTAGCTGTGCAGTTGAAGACCTTGAAGGGAGAATGGAAGGAAGGATTAGTGAATGGGAGCCGACTGAATTTGTATTATGACAACCAACTACCTCATAAATCTTAGTAGAAGCATGAAGGAAAAGGGTCTAGGTACCAGGTGCAGTTGAAACTGGGTACCAGACACAGAAAAGACAGTTTGCATAAGGAGGAAGAGGAGGCATAGAGCAAAAAGAAAAGGTTGATCTGCATAGTTCGAAGTCCAAGTAAAACAGAAGAATCAGATATGAAGTGCCTTGGGATGAGTCATAGGTGAGTTTTGGGGGCCTATTGGCCCTTGGTTATGGAAGGAAGTGAATATCACTGAAGAAAAGATGAAATGCGAACTGCGCGGAAGGCACACTGACTGTTACTGGATCGAAGTGAACAAAAGAGAAGAAAAGATGGAGCGAAGCTCGAGAAAGAAAGCTGTTGGACGAGGAGATTGAGGATGACAAGTCATCAAGGAAGAAGGATCGTGGACAACTTAGCAAGTGAAACAATCCACCATTAGATGCTTTGGAGCACTGCGCGAGAAGGAAGGAGAGACATGCTAGTGAAGCCTTGAAAATGCGGGTCAAGTTGACCTAGGGTTTTAGATACCTAGGGTTTTGGTATCTAAGGTTTTGACACATAGGTTTCGACCTAAGGGCATCAATGAGATATTTTAATGTATAAATAAGGGTCAAGAGGACCTGGGTTGGGTTGTTGTTGTTGTTTTTGTGTCACTGTTACTAGTATCAATCTAGTCATTGGTATGTTGTGAGAGATTATTGTTGTGGGAGAGAGAAGTGCTAAGTGGAAGAGCTTTCTGGTATTGTAAGATCTTCAACTGGGTGTGAAGGTCAACCTTTCAACTGGGTGCGCAAGAAGAGAGGAGAAGAGAGAAGATATGATAGCTAAGAGCATAGACAAGAACTATATGCTTCATATTAATATATTATAAAGCACAGTTATGTGGATGTATCCCTAGAGAGAGGGTAAACTACGTATATTTTGTGTTGTGTGTGATTGGTATTTTGTCTCTGTCATTGATATACTGTGATTGCATTACTATGTTAGACCTGATAAGTAGATGTGCAGAGTAGATCCTAGCTGATAAGTGATATATAAATATTGTATTGTTCTGGTATTGGACCCACTTGATATTTCCATTGGTTGTAGACATCCCTATCCTGCAAGCCCCTCATAGCTACTTCGAGTGAGACTGCATCTACTTCACAGGTGTAGCCGAAAGGGCAAGTAATTAGAGCTTGTTGGTGCACTCTTGGAGTTGAACCCTGGGTCTGCCCCTGTGCCAACAACCACCCTCTCAACTACCAAACTCCCTCATTTGTAAATTGTATGCCTTGGTTAATAGTCATGCCCTTTAAAGAAAAAGACATCCACCTTTTTTAATTTCATTCATATATATTTTTTTTAATGTTGGTATTATATTATATCAAGTTGGATCACTAGACTTCATAAAGTCATTTTTTTTTATAAATTAAACTTTATATATACCATATATAAAATAAAATAAAATTAAAAAAAGGGAAGAATCCCACAAAGAAGAAGGCCACCACTGCATTGTCTAGTAATAGAGACCTAATAGAGGTTCATCATTATGAAGACAAAGCCAATAGCTCCACAAAAATAATGGGTTGGATTGAAAAGTTGCAAATATAATTTAGGGACATAATTGATAAGCTAATGGAGGATTCTAAAAGTTGATGGCTATAATTAATAGGGAAACATTTGTCACATATGTCGGAGATGGATTCTAGGACATCTGTGTGAGTCAGAATATGACAAGGACAAACCATCAATGATAATTAATGAGCATAGATAAAGAATTAACTTACTATTGATAAAATGTTTTCATTGATGTCAAGGCGGAAGTGATGATGATGATGATGTGGAAGTAATGATAAGGATGTAACAATCATTATTGTAACACCTCGAGTTTTGAGCCCCATATTAAATAATGTATTTTTTTAAGTTATGAAAGGCCATAGTGCCTAAATAATTGAAAAAGGCCAGTGTGCCTAGGAAATGTAATGTCTTGATCATTATTAATAATAAATACATCATTGGCTGCTAGACAGACAAGGACAAGAGTTATAGGAGGATATGATTCCACAAGAGAGGGGATTGAG
>ML786823.1:176159-195203 GCA_009831015.1 Picea engelmannii | reverse complement strand
TGGTTCCTTAATTCCAAGAATTACATAAACCCATCCTAGTTCTGTTTGGGGGGTTCTCACTCCCGTTCTCATTCTGGTTCTTCTGCTGGTTCCTTTCTCCTCTCATTCACTCACCCACTCATTGTTCAAGACATAGACTTACCATTTTGTTCAATATCAGTTTTCGTTCATTCCACCACCCACTCATATTTTCTCATTCGTGTCTTGGATTGGAAAAGGAAAATGAATTGTTGAAGAGAAGCCATGGTATCATTGGCTGTAGATATTGCTGGTGTATTCCAGCCATGATTCAAGACCTGCATGTCTGATATGATTTGGTCTGGGCTCATTTTTGCTCAGAGTTGCAAGTCCTGAGAGTCCCAACATGGAGATTCTAGACCAGATGCACTAGAGCCTAGGAAGGAGAGGGACAACTTGAGGAACTACGTGGCAGAGAAGGGGGTCCATTCTCTTGGGTTGTGTAGGCTGGGTAGAAGAGAGATGGGTACTTGGATTGTTGTGGGTGATGAGAACCCTGTGAGAGCTCGAGTGCTGATTGGTTTGGGAAGCTGAGTGACACTTTGGAACTGTTCTTATGGATTCATAGCCCTGGCTCAAGGGTGACACTGCTGTTGAGACTTGGAACAACAATGTCTGTGATTGGGTGGAACGTCTTTGGTTTGCAGCCAATTGGTTTCTTGTTTTAGAAAAGATAAGTGCTCTCTGTTATGGTTAATTACCTGTGTATATTTATTTCCACTGTGTATTCAATTATCTATGAATTTCACATCTATAATATGCATGCTTGTTGGTTATTGATGTGCATGTCATGTGGTTCATTTATTTTATGTTTAGCATGAATCTTGATCACTGCATGTGAATAGTTCATGCATCCTTGTTATTTAAAGTTAGATCAAAGGTCAAATTAGTCGAGAAGGGGACTTGAAGTTAGCGTGCTAGACTTGTGGGTGGTTGGGTACATTACAGATTGGAATCAGAGCTCTAGTTTTCGACACTGAGCCTAGATGGGCCATGTAAGTGGAAATTGAATCAAAATGTTCACAGAGAATCATTGTGGAAATGGAAAAATTTCGAGTTACAAAGCATCCATTAGTGCCAGGAAGGTGCTGAGAACACACTTTAACTGTATTTGAAAGCTCAACAGATGTAGCGGTTTGGGAAACCACAATGGCTATTGATTTGGGCCACAAGATTTGACCTGGGTTGTTAGATCTGTTTGAAAAGGTCTAAGCCCCTCATATCCATTAGAACTGGAAAAGGAGCATGGAGGTTAAGCACCGAAGTCCTTCAGACTTCGCCGCCCTAACTGTTTTAATTTATTTTCATAAAAGAGGAAAACGCCCTGAAACTCTAGAGTTCCAGAGTGAATATACATCGTAGATCACTGAGAGGAGTACTTGACTATTGGATTTGGACAAGGATATATTTGGGCCATTGGATCAAGCATATATCAAGAGGTGAAGCATAGTGGGGAAGATCATATCCCAGCTACCAGATCTGCGCATGAGCGAGTGTGAATCGTAGATATCATGGCAATTCAGAGGTTCTACACTTTGGGAGAAGTGAGTCCTTAAGCTGCCAGGAATAAAATCTCCCAAAGTCCTGAACTCCAGAGAAAATCAGGACCATCCGTTGCCTGGGATGCATGTCTACAAATTATCAAATATTTGACATTTGAGAGTTTTAGTCCTTATGTCACTTGGAGAAGTTTTCTCCGAAGTCCCGAAGTCTGTAGTCAATTCGAACTGTTCGCGGTTAGGGGATACATGTATGAAGATTAGCGATTGTTTGGAATTTCGGCGTTTAGGAGATTTGTTGTGTTATGTTGAGAAGTTCCCCAAAGTCGAAGTTCTGGAGCGTCAAATTAGTAAAGATCCAGAGAGTGGTGGTTTGGGAGATTAGCTAGTTCGACGTTAAGAAGTTTTGTAATGTGCTGATGTGAAATCCTCTAAAGTCCGAAGTTACGAAGTCACAGAGCATCAGAGTGATGTGGCCTGTTGATGTCACCTAGGGTGATGTGGACCCACTCTAAGCATGTGACATGTCATATTGTTTCGTGCCTTTCACAGATCTTTTGTGCCAATTATAGCTTGAAACATGTCACCTGTAGAATGGGCCACGTGTCATCTCCATTTGTTTCCCACATATCATGCCATGATGTGTAGTTTCCGATGAGACTCCGAAAGTTAGGAGATTCAACATTCGTGGATATGGGAGTGTGATGCAGTAAGAACCTCCGAAGTCCGAAGCTCGAGAGCACTGGAGTAGTGATTCTCTGAAGAGCCTCTCTGAGAGTTCGCTAGTTCAGCTTTCAGAGGGAATGTTGTGTGGTATAGGTGAAACCTATGAATCTTGAAGTTCTGAAGCATCGGAGCCTCGAAGCTCCGAAGAAAGGTTTGTTCGGAAGATCGCTAGTTTGACATTCGGGGGAAATGAAGTGTGATGAAGGTGAAACCCCCAAAGTCCGAAGTTCCAGAGCCTCGAAGTTCTGAAGCTCCAAATAGGCACATATCAACTAAGTGCTTGGTCATAGCCCTTGGTCATATGAGACATCGATCAAAATAAATGGGGGCTAGTGGCCGAATTTTTGATTTTGAAGAAAGAAAAGTGCTAAGAATGATTAAGCCTATGGTTTTGAGCCATGGTCACCAGGGGAAGTGGTTTGAAGGAAGCGCTTGTGCAGAATTGAAATTTTGTATTGACCACGGGATAACATGGAAGTGTTATATTATGCATACTTACATATATATTCTTCATGAATTGAAAGGACCTGTAGCATTGTTTGGAATTTTTTTTTTATCATATGCTTAATTTTAATGAAATGGTCACTTGCACATTTTTAAGAATTAAGGGGTTTAAGCATATCAGTTCAGAATGTGTATTCAAGAAATGTAAGAAGGAGAGGGAGCTTCCATCCATGATAAAGAGGCCAAAGGATAGAATATCATAGTCGGTAATGCAAAGATAGAATCCAATGGGCACAAGGGCAAAGAGGGGCAAGAAACATTGATAGAAACTCTAAGAATCCTGAAAATAGAAGTGTAGAGATACAAAATAGACAATGAGAGACTGATGAGAGAAAAAATTCAGATAAATTCTTGAGTGATGTAGAGCTTAAATCAATTGCAAAGGAAAACAAAGAATGGTTCAAAACAAGAGGAAGAAGGCAGGTATCACGAAAGAAGAGATGACCATGGAAGAACTAGTTATTCAAGAAATGCTAGTAGAACCCATAGACATCACTCACCTCCTTACTTAACAAGAAAATTTTATGCATATGAAGATTCCATAAGTAGTCCATAGGTGTATCCTGTTAAGCACCAACAAAGAAGACATGAATTGGACAGTTTGCAAGGAGAGTTGAGGAAGCTTAAGCCACCATCCTTTGACGGTGAGAGAGAAAGGGAAGATGATGTTGAGGCATAGTTTCTTGTAATCATGAGATATTTTCAATTGCATAAATATTCATCAAACCTAGAAGCCAAAATTGCCACCTACCATTTACATGGGAAAGATTCTATGTGGTGGGAGCAACTAAAGAAAGTTGAGCATATTAATGAGAATAGGATCACTTGGAAGCAGTTCAAGAAGTATTTTCAGAAGGAGTACCTCTCAAAGCACTTATATGACAAGAAAATGCAAGAGTTCTTTGAACTTAGGTTGGGAAGAACAACCATGGAAGCGTATGAGAAGAATTTCTTGGGGTTGTTAAAGTATGTAGGGTTCATAAATGATGAGAAGGTGAAAATACAAAGGTTTTTGAGTGGAATTCCATCCTTTTATAAAGAAAAGATTCAATATGATGAGCCCAAGATATTGAATGAGACCATTAGGAAGGCTAATTACCTGTATGATCAATGCCAAGGTAGAGAATCCATGCAAAAATCTTGGAAGGATAAGAATAAGGAGAAGTCTGATCAGAGGAAGAACATATTCAAACCTCCTTTCAACATAAATGAGCCTAATAAAAATCATCAAGACCAATATTCTAAGGATGAATCCAAGAGAGAAGACTCATTGGGAAAATGGGGAAGAACACCAATCCAATGTTGGGGATGCAAAGAATATCACCTGTACAAGGATCACCCACACAGAAAGGACAGAGTGAAGATTGTGCACAACATCCATGAGGCTACAATAGTAGAAGACATGGGAAGGATTTATGCAACCTTAGATGATCGACAAGAAGAGTAACAATCCAATATGATCGAGGTGGAAGGGAAGATCATAAATCAGCCAGTTTCTATTTTAATTGATTCAGGAGAAATTCATTGTTACATTGATCCTAAAATAATGGATAGTTTACATTTGGAGAAAAGTAAGATTGGAAAATCAAGTTTGGTTCAACTAGCCATTGGAACCAAAAAGAGAATCCATGATATGGTAAGAGGTTTTTTCATAAGTCTTAATGGTGTGAATATTAGTGCTGATCTAAATATCATACCATTGGGGTATTATGATGTTCTAATTGGAATGTATTGGTTGGAAGTTGTCCTAGATTACCATAACAAGGCATTTACATGTCTTGATCAAGAAGGAAAACAAAGCACTATGAAAGGTGTTCCAAGAACCATATCTATAAGAGATATTTTGGTCTTCTAGTTGAAGAGGTGTTTCAGAAAAGGATTTCAATTGTATGCAGCCCATGTGGAGGAGCCAGAAAATACAAAGGGGCCAAGACTTGAAGATTTCTTGGTACTACAAGAATTTGAATATGTATTCCAAGAAATACTAGGGTTTCCACCAAAAAGGGAAATATATTTCTCTATTGATTTAGTGCCAGGAGTTGCCCTGGTGTAAAAAACACCTTACATAATGAGCACAATAGACTTAAAAGAATTACAAATGCAGTTGGAAGAATTGTTGAAGAAAGGATACATACGTCCAAATGTTTCACCTTGGGGAGCACCAATATTCTTTGTTAAAAAGAAGGATGGAACTTTGAGGCTATGTATTGACTTTCAAAAACTGAATAAGTCCACTATAAAGAACAAATATACCCATAATTGATGACCTATTTGATCAACTAAGAGGGAAAAATATATTTTCCAAGATAAACTTCAGATCAAGATACCATCAGGTAAGAATCAAAGAAGAAGACATCCATAAGACAACCTTTAGAACCAAGTAAGGGCATTATGAATTTGTAGTGGTTCCATTTGGAATGTCCAATGCACCAACTACCTTTATGTGCTTAATGAAAGGCATATTGAGAAATTATTTGGATAAGTTTGTCATAGTATTTCTGGATGACATACTTGTCTATTCTAAGTGAGAGGAAGAGCATGAACATAACCTAAGATTGGTATTAGAAGTGCTGAGGGAACATCAGTTGTATTCCAAGATGAGTAAGTGTTATTTTTACAAAGAACATGTCCATTACTTGGGGAACATTATTTCAGAACAAGGTATAGCAGTAGATCTAGAGAATATTGAATCCATTAGAGGATGGCTAGTGCCGAGGAATGTTTCAGAAGTTAGATATTTTATGGGGTTAGACGGTTCCTACATAATATTTATAGCAGGGTTCTCTAATATTTATCATCCCATCACTTCTTTGCAAAAGAAGGGAATTAAATTTGAATGGACATTTGAGTGTCAAGAGAACTTTAATTTGTTGAAGGAATTACTTACTAGTGCACCTGTTCTAAGGATTGCTGACCCAAATGAAAGTTTTGTGGTATGTACAGATGCATGTAAGGAAGGGATTGGTGGAGTCCTCACTCAAAATGGACATGTCATTAGTTATGAGTCGAGAAATATTAAAGAAAATGAGAGGAACTATGCAACACATGACTTGAATATTTCTACCATTGTTCATGCATTGAAAATGTGGAGGCATTATCTCATGGGAAAGAGATTTGAATTAAGAATAGACCATAGTGGCCCGAAGTATCTTTTTGAGCAACCAGCTTTGAATTCCAGGAAAACAAGATGGCTGGAATTTTTAAGTGAATACGACTTTGACATCAAGCATATCAAAGGGAAAGAAAATAAAGTTGTCGATGCACTTAGTAGAAGAATGCATCTCATGCATGCTACAACTGTTAGTATGCATCAGTCAGACTTGAAAAACATAATTTCAGATGTTGTTGTTACAGATCAACATTACCTATAGGTAAATGAAATCTTACAACAAGGGGATGTACAACAAAAAATGAAAGAGTGTGAGATGAAGGAAGATGGATTACTTATGCATAAAAATAGAATTTATGTTTCTAGTTCCGGGGAACTCAGGAATTTGGTATTAAAAGAAATGCATCATGTTCCATATGCTGGACATCCCGGTTACCAGAAAACATTTGCAGCTGTAAGAAGCCAATTCTTTTGGTCGGGAATGAAAAAGGATGTTGCTTATTACATCACCAGATTTATGGAATGTCAGAGAGTGAAGGTTGAGCATAGGAACCCAATGGGTTTGCTACAACCCTTACCAATTCCATAGAACAAGTGGGAAGTGGTAACCATTGAATTTATAACAAAATTTCTTAGGACAACATGATTCGATCATGGTAGTGGTTGATAAATTGACAAAGGCTGCTCATTTTTTTCCTATAAAAAAAACTCATATAACATCCAATATTGCATAAATTTACATGAGGGATATTGCTAGGTTGCATGGGATACCCAGAACAATTATCTCGGACAAAGACACAAAGTTTACTTCAAATTTATATAGGGGACTATTTAAAGGATTTGGTACAAATATAAACTTTAGCACAACATACCATCCACAATCAGATGGGCAACATAGAGAATCAATCGAGTAATTGGAGACATGTTGAGAATGTATATGATGGATAAACCAACTAAGTGGGAAGAGTACTTGCACTTGGTTGAGTTTTCCTATAATAATGGGTATCAAGCTTCATTGAAAATGAGCCCATTTGAATCTTTGTATGGAAGGAAATGCAATACTATAGTGAGTTGGGACAACCCAACAAACATAGTGGTACTTGGGCTAGAATTGCTCAAGGATATGGAAGGCCAGATGGTTAGAATTAAGAAGAATTTAAGGGAAGGTCAATATAGGCATAAAGTTTATGCAGATAAGAACATGACAACTAGAGAATTTAAAGTCGGGGAGAATGTGCTTTTAAAAGTGAATCCCAAGAAGAGCTCTTTGAAGTTGGGTAGTTTTACAAAGCTGGCAGCCAGATTCTGTGGTCCATTTGAGATATTGGACAGAATAGGGCCAATTGCATACATGATTTCATTTCCTACTTCCATGAATGTGCATAATGTATTTCATGTCTCTTTGCTAAAAAAATATGTACATGATCCTAACCATGTTATTGATTGACATATGATTTAGGTAGAGATAGAGGGAGACTTTCAAGTCCAACCAATGCAAATATTGGACAAAAAAGTCAAAATTCTTTGGAATCAAGTTATAGAGTTGGTAAAATTCCAGTGGACCTGCTATGGTCCTAAAGAAGCTACCTGGGAGCATGAATAATCCATGCGGGTGAAGTACCCACAAATTTTTGAATAAATTTTGAAATTTTGTTCTCCGTTTTGTATATGCATTGAGGACAATGCCAAAAATAAGGGGGAGGGGATGTAACACCCCAGGTTTTGAGCCCCATATTAGATAATGTATTGTGTTAAGTTATGAAATGCTAGAGTGCCTAAATAATTTAAAGGGGCCAGTGTATCTAGGAAATGCAATGTTTTTATCATTATTAATAATAAATACATCGCTGGCTGCTAGAAGGACAAGGACAAGAGTTATAGGGGGATATGATTTCACAAGAGAGGGGGATTGTGGGGATCAATACTTATTTTTATATTTATTTACCCATTATTTTTTTAATGGAGAATAAAAATTACATGAGCTTCTTGGCGGGGGGGGAGGCCAAGTGGTTCCTTAATTCCAAGAATTACATAAACTTGTCATTGTTCTGTTTGGGGGGTTCTCACTCCCATTCTCATTATGGTTCTTCTAATGGTTCCTTTTCTCCTCCCATTTACTCACCTGCTCATTGTTCAAGACATCGCCTTACCATTTCATTCATGAATTTCGTTCACTCTCAGTTTTGGTTCATTCCACCACCCACTCATCTTTCCTCATTCGTGTCTTGGCTTGGGAAAGGAAAACAAATTGTTGAAGGGAAACCATGGTATCATTGGCTGTAGAGACTGCTGGTGTATTCCAGCCATGAGTCAATACCTGCATGTCTGAGATGCTTTGGTTTGGGCTCAATTTTTCTCACAACTGCGAGTCCTGAGAGTCCTAGAATGGAGATTCCAGACCACCTGCACTGGAGCCTTGGAAGGAGAGGGACAAATTGATGAATTGCGTGGCAGAGAAGGGGGTCCATTCTCTTGGTTTGTGTAGGCTGGTTGGAAGAGATCTGGGTACTTGGATTGTTGTGGGCGATGAGAATCCTATGAGATCTCGAGTGATGATTGGTTTGGGAAACTGAGTGACACTCTGGAACCGTCCTTTTGGATTTGTAGCCATGGCTCGAGGGTGATACTGCTACTGATACTTGGAACAACAATGTCTACAGTTGGGTGTAATGTCCTTGGTCTGCAACCAGTTGGTGTCTTGTTTTAGAAAAGATAAGTGCTCTCTATTATGGTTAATTACCTATGTATCTTTATTTTCGATGTTTATTTAATTATCTATGAATTTCACATCTATAATATGCATGCTTGCTGGTTATTGTTGTACATGTCATGTGGCTCATTTATTTTATGTTTAGCATGAATCTTGATCACTGCATGTGAATATTTCATGAATCTTTGTTATTTAAAGTTAGATCAGAGGTCGAATTAGTCCAAAAGGGGACTTGAAGTTAGCATGCCTAGCCTGTGGGTGGTTGGGTACATTTCAATGATGATGTGGTAGTGAAAAAGGGAGATTGTTTTAGTATTGAAGCCATGGAACCAGATTGTTTTAGTATTGAAGCCATGGAACCAAGTGAAGAATCCTTGAAGCCATGAAACCAAGTAAAGAATCCTTGAAGCCATGAAGCCAAGAGAAGAAGCCTTGAAGACATGCTGATGAAGCCTTGAGAAGATAACATCCACTAGTCAAGCCATGAGGACAAGTCAATGTCAAAGCAAATTGAAGAAGCCCCTGAAGTAGTGATAATGTGTCCACTTGAAGAATCCTTGAGGAGCCTTGACATAAGTGAATATAACTCCAAAGTGGTCCCCTTATGGTGTAGATTTTAAGCATGGCCTTCATGGGATGAGATAACATGTGGTTCTGATATGAAAATCCTTAGATGATAATTTAATCTTAAAGATACATGTTAACATCTAACCTAATTCAGAAAATTTCTTGATCATCTTTGACAGATTTTCTCAACACATGTGAATCTTTTACTTATCCAAAACTTCATGAAATGATGAATAATTTGGAAAATAATGAGATATAACACAATAAAAAATAAAATAACCAAAGAAAACATGATTTTATGACGCAATTCACTTCTCCTAGGCTACATCTCTGAGTTCCCTTTCAATAGTGAGACTGCTCTTCGTTAATCTCAAATGTCAAAAATTACAATGAAAATGGACTTACAAAGACAATATTGAAGTCACTCTTCAATTCTACTGATCAAACCCATAAATGGAGGTTACCATTGAATTCCTCTCAAAATTATGAGAAAAATGAGTATAAACTCAACTATATTATGAACTGGCTCAATATGACCCCCTTCTTCACGTAAAACAATGCGCTCAAACTCTCATACAAGGAAATCTGAATGAAGATCTTCATTGACAACTTCTTAGCACAAAATAGACATCACCATCATACTCTCAAAAAAACTCAGAATAATGAGTATACACATGACTATTTTTGGACAAAGGGCTTAGTGGCACATAAAACAATGCAACACCATAACTAGGCACCTCTTGGCATGCAAATCAATATACCATACTGTACCCTACAAGGAATTCTATGCCTCATACTCCATGTCCTACCTCATAATTTTTTCCCTTTAAATATCCTAGGTCAGCCAAATCGTGGCCTGACCTTCATGCTAACGTCGACATCAATTTAAATGTGAATATGTTGGAATCCTGTAAAAAAAGGTGCCTTAGGTTCGTTGGTTAAGATGTTGGAATGTGGGGGAGGAGGTCATGGGTTCAAACCCATAGACCTCTCCTCCTTTGGCATTTTGTTGTAACTATATATTATATATATAGTATATAATTATTTATATTTGGTGGCATTTGGTTTGAACCACCTACAAACTTTGACACTCATTTACATTGGATTCATAATAAAAACGGACTGGGGGCTTATCCCTCAACCCCTTTTCCTGTTGAATACACAACCAAACAACTTAAATATAATTTTTTCCATATGAATTGTCAAGTCATATGCTTTGGTATATTGGTAGGGTGTTGTTGTTTCTCGCATGAGGTTGAGGGTTTGATCCTTGTTGACCCACTATAATTTTGGAATATATTAACCATAGAAGACAATGGGATATTTCCATGTGGTGGTCCCTCATTGGTTCACCTAGCCTCCGCCTATATGATCATGCCACATGTCGAAACCTTGTTGGATCATGTATGCCCCATCATCTGCCTAGTTGGATGTACACCCTGCCACATGGCACCTTGTGGTTTTTTCCACAAAAAAAACATACAACTTGTATGGATGTGCCACGTGTCACCCTTCCAGTGGTGACACATGTCACCCCCTTTTGACCTAATTTCCTTTTTTTCCAAAACTTTGAAGAGTCATAACTTTCTCATATGACGCCTGTTTGAGGTGAATTTCACGTCATTGGAAAGCTCTCGTTGATATCTATGCAATGAAGTCATTTTCAAGAGAATTTGAGATGATAATTTTTGAGAATTATTGGATCCTCCTGGATCTCTTTGAGTGTTCTATATCCTCTTGGATCACACCTTCCCACTAAAGATATTCTGGACCTCCAAAAGTATGTATGTTTCAACAAATTAGTGATGATAACTCTTCCTCACTCTTCCACCTTGTTGGATTTCTCTTATTCAAAAACTTAGTGAAGATAAAGATTCTTCATTCTTCCACCTTGATGAAATATATTTGTACCAATTCCCATCTTGGAATTGGTCTTTGTCTTGGATCTTTATCTTGGATACAAATTTGATCTCCTTCTTGAACTTCCATAAGCTCGAGGAAACCAATTTAGACCAGTGTACCTCTGTCTGCATCTCTGAAACATGGATTTGACTATGGCTCCTGGAAATATCTCTGAATTTGTCTCTAAGTCACGACTACTGGATTTGGTTATAGATCTAGATCTGGCTTCTGGCTCATTGATTCCTTCATAACAAAAGTATGTTCACCAATTCTCTTCTCTGCAACATCCAGATCTGAATCCTGACTCAATATTCACTCCCATCTCCTTCTCTACTTGAAGATAGTCCATCTTGGCAATAATGAAGCCAAGTCAAATGTTGATCTATGCCTCAACCATCTAGATTAGCTATTCTTGTACTACTGATGTATCTGTAGGAGTCTCTAAATTAACTTCCTTTTCATTTCCTCTCTCTTTCCTTGAAAGCAAAACCAAAACATGTTTTCCAAAAACATATGTACTACTTGACTTGCTTATAATCAAGGTATACATCTATATGAACATGGAATAACATCTTGGAGATGTTCATAACAGAAAGCATACTTATTTCAACTTCTCTCTTTATAAATAAGACTATTTATTTACCAACTCTAGGAAGAAATTTCATAGCTATGATGCTCTTCCTGCTTTCGATATACATGTCCCAACTGTCACATTCTTCCATTCATTCGCCTTTGTACTTTAGAATAAGAATTACATAGGAAATTCGATCCATATTTAGTTCATTAGTTTATAATAAGACAATTGTCTACACTGCTAACGAAAGGATTTAGAAATACTTACAAGACTCTTCTCACCCTCAAAATTCTTTCCAAGAGTGGCTAATAAAACCCAAGGATTTAGAAATCCATACAATATTCCTCTCTCTTAAAATTCTATAAGGAGTGGCTAATAATCCCTCTATTACATCAATGGAAATAGACTTTTAGAAGGTATTTACGTATGCATACTAACATTGCTATTTACAAATATACATATTTACAAATTATTTCCAAAAATATAATATTTTTCGATACCCATCTAGGGAAAAATATAGGTGGCTTCTTCATGGACTCATTCTTCCTATAGTACTAGAAGGAGTCTTGCAGCTTCCTGTCTTTGACAATGCCTCTGACAATGAATTTAAATTTGATGTTGAATCCAAATAGCCACTGGATCCAATTATAGGCCATCCAAGAAACCTATATAGTCTCTCATTTCTGATACCCAACACTACCGTTGTGTCCTGAGTAGCTTTATCTCAATACACAAGTACTCATCCATCCTAGAACGCAACTGCATATCCTTCATATTTGAAAGTTGAAATTGAGAGTAAGATTACTTTCAATTCTGGAACATATAGCCTATGTTCCATTCCCATAAATCCTCTTGACTCAAGCTGGAACTTTACATACCCAACTCCTCTTACTGCTTGTCTTGTGTTAGTCCTAGATCCCACATAACATTCTAGGTCAATTTATGAGAAGGTAAGGAATACCGATATCATTCCTTTCATTTGGTTACATGAGCCACTATCCATGAACCATACCTCAATGTCTTCATACACTACACTATAAAGACCAACCATCAAGAAAAATTCTTGCTCGAATCTCTCAACAAGATTATCAACTTCACTTGGGGCTACTACTTGTCTTCTTGTAAGTGCCTTTACATTTTCTTGTTTCTGATTCAAACATAATTGTGGATGAAGTGTCCAACACTTCTCTATTTGATGTCCACTCTTACCACAATGAGTGCAAAAGTGTTTCTTCCTATTCTAGAGCTGCAATACTTTCTTGTCATTCCCCCTATTCTTTTGTCTTGGGAAATGACCCTTGCCTCTTTCCCCCTTATTGGATGGATTCCTATGCAAGGATTGTCTCTTCAATCTATCCTTTGTGCCAATCTCACAAGTGGGAATTGTCTTCATTCCTTCTTTGGAATGCTCACCTCTTCTTGGAGATGCTTTGCATTTGATGCCTTTCCCAAGTATGGAAGGTTGTTATGGTATAACCAATGGCTTGTGAAGTATCTAAGTTTATTCCCTTTAATATTACCTTAGTCCAGTTGTCTTTGAGCATTCTCCATCTTCCCCATATCCTAATCCTACATAATTAGGTCTTCCCTCTGTCTGTATGAGATTAGTCATTCCTTGTCCATTGACACCAAGACATTTTCCATCATATCCCATTTTGGTTAATATCTTAAAGCTAATACCATATGTATGTTCTTTAAATTTATCCAAAGAAACATTCTCAACTTTATGGGAAGAACTTGAACATGATGGTTCATCTTTATGACATACCTTAGTTACTTCCTATAACCCTTTTGTAGAAGATGGCGTCTTTTGCATAGGAGACTTTTCCTTCTCCACTTGCTCAACTTCATGGAATTATGCCAACAGTTTTTCCTTGGTCTGCAACTCACTTTCCAATTCATGAATGATACACATTATCAATTCCTCATGGGCTACCAACTAGTATTGAAGCTCTGACTTCTCATCCTCGAGAGATTGCAGATGCATCCTCAATTCAAAGTTCTTCGTTTGAATCTGTCGGTACATGTCTTTCTGTAGCCTTAATTTCATGAGAGATTTACTCATGTTGTCCTTTGTAACAAAGAGATCTTGCATTAAGGAGTCTTCAAACACCTTCACCATCTTGAGTTTTGGACCTCATCACATTCACTTGCAAACACTTGTCAAAACCAACTTTGATACCAAATTTATTTGAAAATACTTATATTCTAATTTACTCTTAAAGATACATGTTAACATCTAACATGATTTAGAATATTTCTTGATCGTTTTTGACATATTTTCTTAACACATATTAATCTTTTACTTATCCAAAACTTCAAGAAATGATGAATAATTTGTAGAATAATGAGAGATAACACAACAAAAAATAAAATAACTAAAGAAAAAAAGATTTGATGATGGAGTTCAACTCTCCTACGATACATCTCCAAGTCCCCTTTCAATAGTGAGATTGATCTTCATTAATCTCAAATGTCAAAAATTACAATGAAAATGGACTTACAAAGCCAATCTTGAAGTCACTCTTCAATTCTTCTTCTCAAACCCATAAACAAAGGTTACCATTAAATTCCTCTCAAAATTATGAGAAAAATGAGTATAAACTCAACTATATTATGAACTCGCTCAATATGACCCCCTTCTTCACGCAAAAAAATGCACTCAAACTCTCATACAAGGAAATCTAAAATAATATTTTCATAGACAACTTCTTAGCACGAAACATACATCACCATCATACTCCTCGAAAAAAACTAAGAATGAGTATAAACATGACTATGTTTGGACAAAGGGCTCAATGGAACACAAAACAATGCAACACCATAACTAAGCACCTCTTGGTACGTAAATCAAGACACCATGATGTACCATGCACAAAATTCTATGTCTCGTACTCCATGTCCTACCTCAGAAATTGTACCCTTTAAATAGCATAGGTCGGCCAAACCGTGGCCCAAACTTCACGCTAAAGTTGACACCAATTTAAATGTGAATCCATTGGAATCACGTAACAAAAGGCGCCTTAGGTGCATTGGTTAAGACATTGGGATGTGGGGGAGGAGGTCACGGGTTCAAACCCGCAAACCTCTCCTCCTTTGGTGTTTTATTGTAACTATATATTATATATATACTATATAGTTTGTTATATTTGGTGGCATGTGGTTTGAACTCTCGCAAAATTTGGCACTCGGTTACATTTGATTCATAATAACCACATACTAGGGGCTTATCCCTCCTCCTTTTTTCGCACCGAATACACAACAAAACAACTTAATTATAATATTTTCCATATGACTTATCAAGTCATATGATTTGGTATATTGCTAATTCGTTTTTGTTTCTCGCATGAGCTCGAGGGTTCGATCCTTGTTGACTCACCATAATTTTGGAATATATTAACCATAGAATCTAATGGGAGACTGCCACATTGAATTCTCTCATTGATCCACCTGGCCTCCGCTTGTACGATCATGCCATGTGTCGAAACCTGGTTGGATCATGTATGACTTGTCATATTCCCAATCGGATGTACGACCTTCCACATGGCACCTTGTGGTTATTTCTTGACAGTGTCATACAACCTGTAGGGATGTGCCACGCATCACCCTTCCAATGGTTCCATGTGTCACCCCCCTTTTGACCTCTTGTCCTTTTCCCCCCAAAACTTTGAAGAGTCATAACTTTCTCATATGATATTCGTTTTAGGTGATTCATGCATCATTGGAAGCTCTTGTCGACCTCTATGAAATGAAGTCCTTTTCAAGAGAATTTGAGATGATCAAATTTTGAACATTCTTGGACCCTCCTGGATCTCTTTGAGTGGTCTGGATCCTCTTGGATCAGGTTGCTTCCACATGCCCACTTTGAGTTGTACACAAATGGAGCCTTGAAGAAACCTTAAAACCAAGTGAAGAAGACCCTAAAACCAAGAGAATAATCATCTAAATCCAAGTGAGGAATGCCCTAGACCCAAGATAATAATCCCCTAAAGTAAAGTAAAGAATCCCCTAAGGTCAACCATCCTTAACGAAGAGGTGTGACCCTTAGTCACACCCCCTCGTATGGATAAGACTCATATTATTAAGATGAGCCTCATTTGGCATTTTTATCATTCCAACTTGACCTAGCCAAGGAAGATGAGTGAATTTTAGAGGGAATATGAAGTGAAGAAGGGCGAAATTCCAAGGGAAGATGAAGTCATGTGATGATTTGTTCTAAGGTATTTTCTTTGAAGGTCATTTCAAAATTTTTGCTATAAATTTGTTTCTAGAATGATTCAGATATTTGAACTTATAGATGTTTAGAAGACATATCAAGGTACCTATGGTACGAATTTTAGCTTCTGGGTCATTTTACTTTTGGAGATACACTATATTGAAGATAAGGTTTTTGACAGTCCTGTAACTAGTCTCAAACAAGTGTTTCGGGTAAAACAATCATAACTTCTTCAAAGAGGATCCAAATTCTATGAGACCAATTGCATTGGAAATATTACAATCCATAGTATTTATTATGTGAGTTTCATAATCAGATATCAAATATTGAGTGCGTGGCATGCTGTACAAGTTCGATCTCCATAATAGGCCAAAATTCAGTGAGGTTTTCTATTTTTTTCTATAAATCCTTTTCAAATATGATTAAAGGATCAAAACTTGGAGTTATTTTAGATAAGGTAACAAAGAATGTTGGGTGCAAGTTTCAGATCCTTGTTCATTACAAGTACATAGTTATACTTATTGTAAGTTTGGGTTTGTGACTAATCCATAAACTAGTCCCAAATAGGTTTTTGAGATAAAAAAATTATATTTGAAGTTTAGTAGGTCCAAATTGAAATCCACTTGTTAAATTATAAGGAGAACAAATACTCATATATTAGGTCCAAGTTTTAGGATAAAAAATGGAAAATTGAGCTTGTGGTCAATCTTACAAGTTTGCATATTAGAGGTACAATTCTGAGCAGATTTGTATGCAGATTTAAGAAGTGATTTTGGGATTGTATTTAGAGGTTGTGATGCTTCCATATGATATTCTATCAAGTTGTTACACTACAAGGAAAATACCTTTTATTGGATTTTGTAGCGAAGGTTTCTAGTGTTACAAAATTGGAAAATATTGTCAAAAAAACCTCTACTACAACATATGTTTTTGATAGTGGATGTTTTTGCGGATATTATAACGGAACTTGATTATAACTAAGAAAATTTGGGTGAATGGAGGTGTTAGTGGATGTTTACAAATTGGTGTGTTTTTATGAGGTACACACACCGATGCTTACATACACGTACCACACTTGTGTTGTACACTTAACGTCAAGAACTGAGGATTTAATAGTAAAACGCACCGTGAGAGTTAAAAATAATTAAGCACCAAGGATTTCTTCTTAGAATGCACCAATGATTTATTAATAAGAAATCACCGATGTTGTATAAAATAATATGCACCGGTGTGTTACTAGGAAAAAAACCCCTAGTGCATTAAAAATAGAAAGCACAAGTGATTTTTAGTAACAAACAAGTGTTGATGCTTATCAATAACAAAAAAACACCAGTGCATATTAATAACACAAACACACTGGTGGTTATTAATAATCCTAAAGCACCGATACTTATTAATAACACAAAAGTACCGGTGCTTCGTATACGCTAAACACATCGGAGGCAAAAATTTTCATGTAAATTTGTGGTATTAAATAAATATTGAAACCAATGCTAATTGATTACATAAAAGAACTAGTGCACATATCTTATGAAACACACCGATGCATTGTAATATTAAATGCACTGTTGAGATTAATAATTAAAATACACCGAGAAACATTGACTTGTGATTGTGCAATTACTGTTATTTTTTAATTCCATTATTTATCAAAAAAATTTCATATATATTATATTTTGATTAGTGAATTTGGATATGATGTTTGGATTAATTTGTTATATCATCAGATTTTGCATCTCTTCATTATAATATTTAGTCATCCATATATTTAATCAATGATGTAACTTTTCACAACGACATTGGACAACGCAATAGGATAAATTAAAACATATTTTATTGTATGAATAAGAGGGTATTTGTCATACAAAATGGGACACTTATCGATAATCCCTTGTCTTTCAATTGGGCCACTATGTCCATTACATTAAAAAAATTGTTTGATTTTCACAGACAATTATCTCTTCATTATAATATTTAGTCATCCATATATTTAATCAACAATGTAACATTTCACAATGACATTGGACAACGCAATAGGATAAATTAAAATATATTTTATTAAATGAATAAGAGGGTCTTTGTCATACAACATGGGACACTTATCGGTAATCCCTTGTCTTTCAATTGGGACACTATGTCCATTACATTAAACAAAAATGTCTAATTTTTACAGACAATTATTTCAAACAAATACAATTGCAGCTTGCATTGATATCCAAATATATTGGTCATCATTCTTCACTGGAACTGCTATTAGTGCTCGAGCTACTTCCATGCCTTGGGTTATTTTGCTGAATGTTTGGTTTATTGCCTCAATTGTTTTCATCTTCTTCAAGTTTCATCTACCATAAAAATAAACTGTAATGAGTCTATCTACATTGGTGAGAATAATGAAAATTGAAATAAATAATATACATGAATGTAAATTGAAAAGTGATGTACCAAAGCAAGAATTGACTCATGAATCGTACACATATGTTCAAAATAAAATCTCATGCCTTGTTTCAATAATTCTTTTTTTGGCTCAGTTCCATACTTTGTTTCCTACAAGTTTTATACCCTATAATAAATCATAGATTTAATATAAAGTATTATTTTTGTTCCATCAATTATAAAATGATAGAAGTAAAACGACATAGATTATAGTTACAAAGTCCACAATTAATTTTTGATATGTCAACATATACTCACAACCCTTACTTAAACCAATGTCAATCAATTTTTCTTATGACTCTTGTTTGTATGTTAGCACCCGTTTGAAGATATTCAAGGATGGTTGTTGTAAAACAACTTAAAATATACAAAAAAAAACCTTAAGTTGTTATAAGGAAATAACAATTACTCACAAACTTTTCTATCAACCTTTTTCTTCCTTGTCGTCTAGTTTTCTGTGCATAATGAGTTCCATTTTTTTTTCTTTTCTATAAGAGAATATTTGAAAATTAATATTTAATGCTAAATTAATTATTTGTACCTAATAGAAAAATTCAATGATTACATACATTTGAAGCACGTTGTTGTTGAGATGGATCCTCCTACAATGCAATTATGTCCATTTCTTTCACAATCTCCTTGTACATTTTTTTGGACATTCCTACTGACATATTTAAGATATTATCTTGTTGGTCCTCTGGGATTTTCATAATTTTCTTGAAAAAATAACATGACAATAAAATATTTTTATATTGATATATGAAAACTAAATATGACAAAATTGAT
>ML786823.1:113753-176109 GCA_009831015.1 Picea engelmannii | reverse complement strand
CTAAAAAAGTGTTTTTAGGAATATTTCTTTTTGAATGATTATTTTTTGTTATTGTATGTTTTTGCTATTGAAAATCTGATAGGTCTCATTGACCATTTCTCTGGAAATGCTTCCGATAGTTTAGATATAACTTCGTTCTTGGAATCATTGGATTGATCTCTATATTGTAAGTGGAAAGTACGTTTATACTTTCGTTCTACTATATCCCTCATAGTTCTGTAAAATCTCCCCCCCGCCCCCTTTGATTAATATCCAACACCATTCCAGATGAACTAAGGACCAATTCATCATCATTTACATCTTCTATATTAATTAATTTTGTTTTGTTAGGATGACATTCTGTTCCATCGTTGTTGGTTCCTGTAGAACATTAAACATATGTGAATTAATAGATTGTTTGAAACATGTCATCTAATATTCTTAAGTATATTATTAATGAAAATTCAAAAAAAAAATCATATTGAATATTATTTTTTCATTCACCTGATTCATCCCTATGCAATTTTTCCATCAAGCTTTTATGCTCTTTTGCACTTAGATCATAAATAATCTTATCGAGCTTCCTCATTTTGTGGCCCTGCATGACACACACTAACAAATAAATATTAATTAAACTTACATATAGTTCAACCATATTTGTCATGTATAGATTTTACAAAGAACCTGCCTTTTTTCTTTTTCGGATGTGTCATCATTGTGTCGATAAGAACTTTTCTTATTTGAACTCTTCTCACTCATATTTTTATCAATTTACAACATGTACCATTCAATATCGAAATTATTAAATATATTTTATAAATAAATCACATAGTTTTCAACGGAAAAAATTTGGTGTAACCAATGTGTTTTTTAAATACAAAGCACAGGTGCGTTTATTACATAAACCACATCAGTGCGTTCAATACAAAAATCACACTAGAGAGTTCAATTCCTTTTTAAAAAAAATGTGAAGTACAACAATGTGATATGTATAGAAGACATCACATCGATTACAGTAGAAAACAAAAACATAGCAAAAAAATTAAACATTCATAAAAAACAATAGAAACATTACACACCGATGAAAAGAAAAATTTAAAAAATTACGTGACATCATTTTCTGTGCTGTTTAGATGAGAAAACACAGACGATATATTTTTTTATTTACCATATTTTTAATTTAAAAAAAAAAATTCCAGGCTTTTATCGGTGCTCCTTAGACATAAACGCATCGATGCATTTCTTTCGAAATGACGCACCGGAAAATCGGAAAACGTTTTAAAAAAAATGTCAAATCGGAAACCGTTTAAAAAAAATAGTCAGAGGGCTAACTGCGCTTGGAATCTGATGCAATAAGTGGTCCCTTTGCATCACATGCCAAACACTTTTATATAGAAAAACAAACCCATTAGATCTAAAATTCCTAAAACAAAAAGCCCTAATTCTGAAGTGGTAGAGGGAGTTAAACCCTAGGGTGAAATTTTGCATTCACATAAGCAAAAAAAAAAGGGTTTAAGGTAAGTGTGATTTTTTTTCTTCTGGAATTTTAATTAAAATCCAAATAGGAATACAATTTGTAAAAAAAATTGTTATCAAAATCAACAGTAAAATTTAAATTTTTTACTATGTAGGGTTTTGAGTGAATCACCATACCCTTCAAATCATGATTTTTTGAATATTTATGCTATTCCAAAGTATTCTTCTGCTCCACAGTGCTCCCCGGTATGTCTCTCTTCCAAATCTGTCTACTGTAAATTTTGGCAAAATAATGGAAATATTGAATAACTTCTTAATATTTAAATTATTTTATGAAAAGGGTTTAGAGTGAATCACCATACCCTTCAAATTTTCATATTTTGAATAATACTGTGGTTCCAAAGTATTCTACTCCTCCACATTATTCCTTCGTATGTCTCTCTTGCAAGTCTCTCCTCTGCAAAGTTTTGCAAAATAATGAAACAATGAATAACTTTTTAGTATTTAAAGGACTTTATGAATTTCGATTCCTGCCATTTTTTTAATTGTTTAAAAAAATCACGCTTTTTAAAAAAAAATTCGGCATGACGGTGCATCCATATTTTTTCCGACACACCGGAGCATCCATATTATATTACACACCAGTGCATCCATATTATACTACACATCGATAACATACAATTGTTTTTTATTAACAAAATCTTGAAACATGGTGTGGTTAATTTTTCAATGCACTGATACTTATTATTAATATGTGCACCGATGCGTTTGTGGTTTATAAGCGCACCATAATGCTTTTAAAGTTATTTGAAGTTTTATTTTCTGATAAAATTGTATATTCATCTCAAATTATCTTTTAGGATGAATTCACATGACTCACAATACTTCAATATATATTTTACGTTTTATGTCGCCTTACTCTTAAAACATGGTTTCAAAACTATATTCAAACTCAGATTGTGGTATGGTCCTCGAAATTTATTTTAGATATGTACAAAAACAATTATTGCTAATTTTTCTTAAATGCAGGGAGAAAACCTTATAATATGATCAAATGGCCAATTCTTTAAATTCCATCATGTTCCATATTGCTCAAAGTCCATCGTAAAGTTCTCCCTTTCCATATTCAATAAGTTTAACTTATTTTATTTATGTTTTGATTATCTAATTGATTTTTTTTATCCATGTAAATTTGCATAAAAATGTATCCAAATTTGTAGGATCCTGATTCAAAATCAAGTTCATATACAAAAAATATTCCAGTACCAGTTCAAAAATGTTGGAAGGTATTATCAGGAGCAACATACTGCAAGCAATTGGTAGATGTAAATGGACAACCACTTTACCCAACCAATTGTGACATTCCATCTTCCAGCCGCAATCCTGGGTCAACGATGGTAGTAATTGTTTGGTATAATGTAATTTGAACAAAAACATTATTGCATTGTGCTTACTAATATCATCAATGTACTAATGTTCAATATTTTTGAAATTAGGATTCTAATGATGAGCAACCTACCTACCATCTTACGTTGCACCCCACAAGAATGTCAACTTGAGAGAAGGCTACAATGAGAGCACAACTCAGAGAAGAAGCATACCAAGAATGGTTGAATCAACCACCTATTCAATTCCCACTATGTCCAGATTCACCAATTAGGAATGAATACAACAATAATAGTTCTTCAGAAGTTGGCAACGGAGACAATAAAAAAGAGGTTGGTATGGATGATTACTTACATTATATGACTTCCATGGAGACAATGTTGTTAGATTCATTCTAGAACGATGAGCTAGGGGACGATTCTCATATCAGTGATACCATTTTCAAAATCCTGAAATATACTTCCACCACCCCTCTCTTTGGACCTGGTGCCCAGTCAAATTCTACCCAGCTTGGGACAACAATGTTACTGTAAAACTTGAAAGCAAAGTTTTCCATGTCAAACACATGCTTCTTGACAATATTGACATAATTGACATAATTGACCAACAAGTACCTTATATTAATTTTGAGAAATCTTGTCACACAATAAACATTAGAAATAGTTTCTTTTATAAAGATTAAATGACCTTGTACATTTCTATTTCCCACTAACTATAGGTTATTGAAAGATAAGGTTCTTCCTAGTGATAATGTTTTCCCTGGTAGCTACGAAGAGGAAAAACAATTGTGGAAAATGTTGGGTGTTGAGTATATATCATATCATGCATGTCCGAATGATTGTAATCTATATAGAGGAGAATATGCAAACAAATAGATATGTCCAAAATGTGGGCATGACAGGTACCATAAATCAAATAAAAATGGTAAATCGCATGGTCCTACTCATAAGATATTGAGGCACATTCCTATAATCCCAAGGATTCAAAGGATTTTTCGTTGCAAATAATTAGCTATGTTGCAGGGATGGCATGCCTCACACAAAAGTGAGTCGGGAGTTATGAGAATCCCAATATATTCAGTAGCCATGAAGCATATAGAGGATAAATGGCTGAAAAAATTCAAGGATGAAGTACAAAGTCTACGACCTAGCATAGAAATGGATGGCGTGAACCATATTCCCTCCAAAAAACCAACTATTTTGTTTGGCCTGTAGTAGTGATCAATAATAATACCCCCCCATGGTTGTCCATGAAGAATGCACATCTTATGTTGGCTCTTATAGTCCCTGGTAGAAGACAAGTGAAGAATATGGATGTCTACCTACAACCATTGGTAGATTAAGGAATTATGGGAAGAGATACATGTATACGATGTATCAAAACCCATCGAAACAAAGAGGAGTTTTACATTGTATGGCATATGTGCTTACACCACACATTATTATCTAGGATTAGGAGTTTTCTCTGGTAATTAACATGTTTATTGATTTGTTTATATACGTAACAATATTTATTTGCATATTTAATTCATTGTAATTGACGTTCTATTCTTAAACGCTAATGTGATATGTATAAAATAATTTTGTAGGTCTTGTAACTAAAGGATATCATGGATGTAAATGTTGTGGACCTTCTATGAAGGATAGGTGGTCCAACCACCTACAAAATACAATGTACAACTACTTGAGTGTATTCATCCCAAAAGAACACCCTTATAGAAGAGAAACATCCGCTTTCAATGGTAAACAAAAGAGAATTAAAAGGCCTACAATAATGACACCAACATAATGGCTTAAATAATATGAGAGAGAGAAGGATAAGGATATTAAAAAAATGTTTGATTCAAATGGGGAGACTATGTTCGATGATCGAGAATTCTTTGACACCTATGTTGAGTAATTTCCCATTGGGATGAAAAGTAAATCTATATTTTATGAGCTCCCATATTGGGAGCATCTTAAGATTTACCACTTACTAGATCCCATGCATATATTTAAAAATGTTTCATCTTCTTTATGGAGGCACATATCATCGAAATAAAGTGACACATTGGATGTGAGGAGAGATCTTGTTTCTTCAAAAACTAAAAAGAAACATTGACCAAGACAAGAAAGTAGAGGAGAGGTTGGTCCCTCTTGGTCTTTCAAAGAAGTGTCCCATGGATTTTGAAGAAAGAAGAACTTTCTTTGGCAAAGGAGGTTATATTGGGTGTGAAGGTGCCTTCTTTATATAGGTCTTCCCTATGATGTTGCTTCATTGTGCGTCAAGACCATTTGTCGGGGTTGAAATCACATGACCATTTGAACCTTCTAAAGGTATGACGTATGTCAAAAATATGATTTTATTATTTATAATTTTTATTTTTATGCCATGGGATAAAACAAAATTAATTTTGTATGTGTTTACTTTGTAGTGTCATTATCCTCTGTTCATGCATGGGTGTGTGAACCATGACTTCCCCAAGGACCTAAGACGTTCCATATCTAAATTATCTTCATTTGTACGTTGGATCACATCAAAGGATATTCATATGGCTAGAATTCCATGGTGGCGTCGAGAGATAGCTGGGATTGCTTGTATGTTTGTGAAGGAACTATCACTAAGTTTCATGGACTTACAGGTTCAACTTCTAATTCACCTAGTAGATGAGGTTGAATTAGTTGGGGTGGTCTCCTATCATTGGATATTCTTCTTAGAGAGGGACATGAATAAATTGAATGGATTTATTCTTCAAAGGGAAAAACACGAGGGGTCTATGACAGAGGGGTACATATCATATGAGTCTTTCTTCCAGTGATTAAATCAAGTAGATCGACAACACACTAGGTGCAGTGATTTGGGATGAAGAAAGGGATGAAGACAAAATAGAAGGGGAGATTCTCCAAATGAATGGAAAAATGCATTTGATAAAGAGTAAGTGACTTATCGTTTGTCAAATTTCTACATAGTAACTATTCACACTGAACTTCATAATGTATATTTTCATGATCTCATATGTACTATATGTTGGTTTGATTTCATGAATACATCAAGGAATTTAGAAATTGAAGCTATTAATAAATTCATTCTTTACAATTCAGAGGCAACACAACCATGGGTCGCATTATACAAATAGAAGAGGAGGAAATGGGAAAGTGACATGAAAGAATTCATACAGTTGAATGGTAGAAGCATGTCTTGTCCTAATCATTTAAAATAAAATATGCCAATGATATGCCCCACCATTTGGGTTTCTGACCAAGTCAGAGATAAATATGGTGCATCTGGTCGTTACCTGCATGAAGAAGAGTATGCACCAAACATAGGGATTTGTTGCAACAACTTGGTAATAATCTATTTGTGTACATTTTTAACTTCTTAATGCATATTTGAATTGTAATTACATATATATTGTTTTATATTTTAATGGTTGGGTTATTAGACACATATCGACATTGTGATTTGTTCACTTTTTTATAAGTGCCTTTGTTCCTATCTATGTGGGAATATGGACATCATTTTCACACAGAGGATGCCGATGATGGACACATGACACAAGATTATGGAGTGGAAGTTGAGTTTGACCAATCTAGTTGTGCTAGCCACCACGATCAAAACATAATACATGGGAAGTTAGGTTACACCAGAAAGATACAAGATATCATTCAAGTGGACTTCTCTTCTTTCCAATGTTGTTATTTTTAGGTGCAAGTGGTGGGAGACCTTTGATCGAAATAATGTAAAGGAAGATCATGATAGTGGGATGATATGTATCAACTCTAAAAAGATGTGGGATGAAGCTAGGGAGACTTATGTTTTCCAAAAACATTGCAACCAAGTTGTTTTTTACCCATATGTGTTGGATAGGGATTGGTGGTTTGTATTAAGACACAAACCTATATCAAAACATATTTTTGAGAACAACAGTGTTATCATGCCAAGAAAGGAATATAATTGGGGTGATGACAATGGAGAGTGATATATTATACATGGTTTATTCTTTAATTACTTACTTTTATGTTTTCAAATCTATAATGGATTTAATAATTTGATTATTAAATTTATAATGTTTTTAGTATTTAATATTTAATATGTCATATGAAATATTATTAATTTTTTTATTGGATGATATAATTGAATGTTATGTGTAAATGATATAAATAATTTTCCATTGTAAATCTAGATGATATTTGAACTTTCAGTATTTTAATTTTGACTTTTACTTTAAAAAACAATATATTATTGTATTGTAAATATCAAGTATTTTATATTATAATTTTAAAATGTGTTTTTGTTACCCACCATTTCATATAATTACCATATTGTATCATATTGTATTAGTTTTTAATTTTGAGTTCATACATACTAATTAGGGGAATATTCAGATCTAAAATGAGCCTCCTAAGTGAGTTTTTCAAAAAATCATCATTGTCCTTAAATAACTAATACATGTGTCATTTACATAAAAATCAATGTCCTTAAATAACTAAGTGGGTCCATATCATGCATATCACCCAGAATTCCATGAAGTCACGGAGCTCCCAACGCTCCTGTATCTATGGTGGAGATCCATCCACCATTTAACTTGATGATGGATCTTCCTCCTTATTAAGGCATACGCCTAGGGATACTTCGACGTTTGGCACTTCAACACTGAGTGCCCATTTTTGTCTATGCATGAGACTTCCTGGAGTGTCGAAATCCTTAAGTCCCGTAAGATTTCCATGTAGTTCCATCCTTAGGGGCCTTTCGGTCTCTCTACGATATTACAACCCAAATCCTTCGGAGTCCTGAAGTCCCAGACTCCCAGAGTCCTGGTCACATCACCAACCACTTTGGCCAGGCAAGAACGTACCAGATGTTGAAATGTACCAAGGGCCAAGGGTGACATGTTCCCTCATCAGGGGGTGACATGTGTCATGCTATAATAGGCATAAGAGGTCTACAAAATGTCCATATCCTAGTGACACGTGGCACCTTAGTTGTGGGCCCACGTCACCCTGGATGACGTCAGTGGGCCACGTCAACCCCAAACAAACAACCTGCTAACGTCTTTCAGATCTCACGGTCGAGATATATCCTTATATATCCATAGATCCACAACTCTCGTTTCTTCAGAACTACATGATTCAAAGCTTATCAACTCACCACATCTCGAATCCCTCGGAGGGCTAGGTCTCTGGAATATCGGATCTGGTGCCACATGTTCTCTACCTGTTAATGATTGAGATTTACTTCACCGTTCATGAATTCAGGAGTCTTCACACTTTGAAGACTCTTGGATAAGTTCCTCGAGAGTAACAAGTCTTAGGACTATAGGATCTCCTTCCACATAGCCTCTCATCCAATGGCTTTGGTCCAATGGATGACATTTGACAAGGGACAAAAGGGGGACACATGTCACTCCATGAAGTGTCTTGGTTGGTTGGGAAATTAAGATGAGTTCTCAATGAAGTCCTTAGATCGATGGTTGAGAAGGATCCCAAAGGATCTGAGGATCGATGGTCCACATGAATTCGTAAATTCAACATTCATGAGTTTTGGCATGTAACTTCTAGCTTCCTCCCGCAGCTTTGAACTCCGAACCACACCCGATATACCGCCACATGCACCTAGCATTCATGACCAGGATTTAATATGTCTTGAAAAGATTTGGGGAAATTGGCGCATTCATGTGTTTACACTTTGATACCACCAGATAACTGAACTTCCAGATAGTCGTTGATTTGTGGACACACATCCCTCTACTCTAAACGGTCCATATTAACTTCATGACTCCGACATTCGGGAGTTCTGGCATTAGACCACCCCTATTGTCCCAAAGCGGGACTTCACCGAAGTACTTAGCGCTACCCCCACCCTAGGTTCGATCTAATGGTTGAGAGATATCCACAATGGATACCTAGATCCACGACCCTCATCAATTCACAACTCCGACCTTTAGTTGTTTTCAAGGGTTGTGAATTCATATGTCTCGGAGCTCTGAATTCACGGAGTTCGAAATCCAAAGCAACTTCACTCCTTTTGGGTTTAGCGAGGGGTTTCCAAACATGGATCATATGGAACCTTATCGAGTTTCAAGGATACACTTAGCTTTTAGCTGAGATTTGATTAAGTCTATGGGTATGAGCCCTCGGTCATGCGGGTGAAAGGTATGAAGGAAGCACCCTTATTTCACAAAGTTTGAACTTGACATTCCCGCTAAGGTAGACTAAAAAGTTTGGCATGAATTAAACGTTTCAGTTAATCCTACCCCAACTCTCCTATAGACTCACATCCCATAACTATCTAGCGGCCAGACTGAGGTAAATAGAAGGCCATGTAAATATAACAGTTTACAGAAGCAAATGAAAATTTCTTAAAATAGTTCAAACAATGTAAAAATTAACCATAAACACAAGCATTCAATCATCATATCCATTGTATTTCAGAGAGTATGAAAATACTTATCAGAACTAGAAAACGTGAAGCGACTGCTGAAAGGGGTGCATGTTTCCACGCAACCATAGGAACAACCACTCCTGATGGATTTACCACTGGCCACCCCTGAGCTAGACCATGATTCTTTGAGAGAGACTCTTTCTCCTTTCTCAACAACAACTAGGGACGGAGGTTACTCTCCTCCTCCCATAGGATCTTGGCAACTGGTTTTATCTATACCAAGCAAGGATGTTTGTGCGAGTACTTCCACAGTCACTTGTCAACCTCGTTTATAATCTTGTAGAAAAACCATGCCCATGGATTCTTACAACCAGAATGAACTTGCTTCTTAGTTTTCCTTTCCACTCAAGAGTTGAACATCGCTCTCTTCTCCCTTGGAGATCGTTTTCTCCACACTGATTTCTTGCAGATATACCTTTGTCCTCCGAATTAATTCATTTCTTTCATTCCTTAGAAAGGTTGCATGGGTCCAAATCCCCAACTCGTGGTCAGGTCTGGAAGCCTTATAGATGGGTACCCTACCCCATCTCCTCATTAACTCTCGAGGAGGTCCTTCCAACCACTATCCTATCTGGTAATTCATTTCGGGGTCAAAGGACTGTTAAGAAATTACAACTAGTAACGTATTGGTTTAGTGAGGGTCATCTCAACCATTCTTGGCTTCCCTCACCATATCTCTCATATCATCCATGGTCTATCTTGGCAAACTCCCCCCCTTTCAGCAGTTATGCAACACTTATCCATTCTCTATTAATAACATAAAATACATACATTGACCCTTTCATACAAAGTTTCATCAAATCAAACATTCACACATATTTAGTCTACCATAGTCACTTGGCCAATTATAGTTATATTTAAAAAATGGGGGAAACATGGGTATTACAACTGCATATTAATTTGGGCACTGACCTATTGTTTTTCACAATACTCTAAAGTTTGACATTAGAAAATTGATTTTTTTTAATATTTTTTTTACCATTTTAAAATTGATTTATCTATTGTATTATTGGTTGATTGATTTGAAATCTTATTGCTGAGGGAAAACTAATATACTCGTTGTTTTTGATCATCCATTACTTAGAGGTGGTGCTTCTTCAATGAACTCATGTGTGAGGAAGGCATGGATGTTCTACATTGGTCATGACCTAGCATGCCACATGTCAACCACAAAACCTGATGGGAATTTCGATGGTATCATCCATTACTCGGAGGAGAATATTCTTCAATAACTTCATGTGCGAGGTATGCATGAATTTATACGTTGGTCATGACCTAGCATGCCACATATCAACCACATAATGTTTTTGGGCATTTCGATGGTATCATCCATTACTTGCAGGCATTGCTTCTTTAATGAACTCATGTGTGAGGTAGGCATGGATGTTGTTTCAATGTTGAATCATGCAAAGAAAATAGGTTACCTCACAAACCTTTACACAAACGTAGAGAAGCTCCAAATTGTGTTTATACAAGTCGAGAAATCCCATTTACTAGAGCCAAAGGTTATGTCTACCCATTCTAATGTCATCCTTATAATATATAAATCTCCCACTATTTATTTTTGGGTATTTGTTATATTCTTTGCATGACCAAAACTAGTAACTATGTTGTACCGAGGGTTGCAGGGGGGTGGAGCCCAATTTTTTTTTTTTGGCAATTTTTTGCATCCATTTTTAGTGGTTTTTTTGTACATGGTTTTCGCTGATTGTTTTTTAATTCCAATTAAGAAATTAGGGTTGTTGACTAATCCAGGTCATTGGACTAGGGGTTTTAGATGTCACGAGATCCTATATATATCATATTGTAAACAATGAATATGTATGATGAATAAGAATTAGAGGTGTGAGTCTAAACAAGTTGCTCATTTTATCGGTTTAGGTTTCCAAGGTAAAATTTATGTGTAATGTGTGTGTGCCATTGTATATTTTCTGTTTTTATTAAGAATCCATTTGTAGTAATTAATTGTAAAAATTAAAATCAACATTTATTACATTTTTGGTGCTCAACGTTCAGGTTACAGTGTCAATATCTGTTGGGTTATGAAAAAGGTACAAATATCCTCCTTATTCACACAGTTTGTGATACAATCTTGAGTGACTTTTCTGTTAATTAGGGATAAATAGAATAGAAAATGATTAATATGTCTTCTAGTGATATTATTGAAGTCATGATGAATAGATTCTAAAATATGGTTGGAATTGTTTGATTTTGTTACAGGATTGGTTAAATATTGTCAAAACCGAAATAGAAGAGGATATCTTGAAGATGCGTGAGCCATTGGAGGTTAAGGACTTTTGGCGCAAAAGCAGTTTTAAAGATGATTCAGTTTTATGTATTGTAACTTTATAACAGTAAAGCAATCCTTAGGATCTTTTGATCCTCAAGATGGCTTGATTTACTTAGATTATTGTATATATAGAGGATAATAGATCCTAAAAGACAATATAAGAATTACGTTCAAGTATTCAGACTTAGAGTTACTCTGCACAAGCCATTTTTGTGAATGATGTACCGGCTATGAAGTTAATAAAAGATTTGATCATTTTCACCATTTCTATATACTGAGTTTCTCGTAGCAGTACTTCTAAGGACCAAGGGCCTAGTCTAAAGGAGCTACTATTTCAGTTGTAATTGTATCAGTTTGATTTCTATTTTATGATTCAATTCCCTTTCACAATAGTTAAGATGAATGCATAAGTGTGCTAATGATTTCATACGATTTTCATACAAAATATAGATATCTCTCTTGAGTGTTAATGATTGCTGATTCCAATTTCCATTATTGTAGTTTTCTTCTTGACAGTTCCACATGTTTACATACACACTGTTCCTTTTACTTAATATTCACATTTGTTGTTCCTTTCGAATAGGTTACAATTGGCGTTCCTTTCAGTTAAAGTTACAATTGTTGTTCCTTTCCATTCAATTATGTTTGTTGTTCCTTACGATTAGATTACAATTGCAATTTTTTCCCATTAGAATAGTTTGCTATTTCCTGACGCAGCCGCACCCACAGGCACGCCCGCTCACAGGATCTTCTTCTCCTCACAGCCTGAATAACTCAAATGTTCTTCTATTTCCCTATCAGGAAATCCACACCCACAGAACTATCGCTCGATCCCATTTCTTTGCTTGTCAGGGAATTAGAACTCGCGACTTCGCAAGTTCAAAGGTCGATCACTAGGCTCTCGAATCCTCGAGACCCGAGGGTCAGTCAACGTTGACTTCTCCATTACTCTGTCAGAACTTCTCTTATCGCGATTTCTCTACTCGCGATATCGAACACTTTGGTTTACCGACTCCCGATACCCAATGTGCCGAAGCTCCGACGCACATGTGCAAGTTGACCTTTCCACTTCCTGTCACTTCTATCGAGATTTCGGGGTTCGCGGGATCGCGAATCCTGGTGTCGAATGTTTCGGGACTTTACTTTCCCCGAACGCCGATACGGGGTGCCACCTGTTCTCCACTAACCCTGCTGTGGCCCACACTGTCCTTTCCCCATCGAGATATCGCGTTTCGCGATTTCTCAATTCTTGATGCAATATTTTGGAGCCTCGACTCACGAAACTCCGATCCACCATATGCGTATGGATCCAACGACCTTCGTGGTTCCGATCAACACTCTGCCCCCTCCTGAGTCTTAAACCTTTTGATGTTCTCGCTGTAACCTCCTTGCAGCTCCACAAGATCTAATGGCTCTCGGAACTTCGTGAAATCTCCTCAGAGGATTTTGACCATCCGTTCTTCCTTTCGTAACCCCCAGAATGACTAAGTGTTCCCCTGCGGAACCCATCCACTTGCGCGTGACTTGCGGCACTTCTTGCAAGCCTTCCAGGAACAACTTGTCTGTGCTCCCCTTGGTGATTTCTCAAGGTTCTATACCTCCTGAGCTTCCTCTCGACTCTCAAGTCCTTCAGAAAGCCTCTTGCACACACTCCTTGCGGAAAACCTTCAACAAACGTCTAAGTGTTGAAGTTCCTCGACTCTGCGCACATTTGCAGCAGCAGTCCTTCAGCTCTTTACTCAGGTTCGCAACCCTGAGACCTTTACCCAACCTGCGCACTCCTTGCATAGCTCTTGTGCCCAACTGCACCTTTGGGGTGAATGAGAACAAAAGTTATCTCTATCTGAACCCTCTGTCAACGCACTCCTTGCGGACAATTCGACTGCACTCCTTGCAGGAATCTCTGGCTCAAATAGAGAAACAATTGGAACTCATTCCCTCTTCCCTTTAGATTTCAAACTCAACCATGAAATCACATACATAGCAATAAAGCAAATGCATAATAGGAAATAAACATTCATGAGCATAATATCAATGTACAAAGAATTAGACACAAAACCATGAATTTGAATCAAAGCTTTCTTCTATTAATTCAAATGCCTATACATGGGTGTCTTTTACATAGCTCTCTGCATGCTCTTCTCCTTCCTTCTCTTCTGTGCTCAGGATAATGTTACAATCATACAATGAGGGTGTCTATATCTGTTTTCCATCCTCCTATCTAAAACTGTCTAATCTATGAATTAATTTCTATATACCTGCCTTAACTATTTTAAATGTCGTCTATCTACTAAGGACAAGAACGGATTTCTCAAGGTCCAATACAATATACAAAGTCGCTCCTTCATAAATGGCTTCATTAAAGATTTGGCGCATCAACTTCAAGGTGTTTCAAAAATTGTGCTGCCTTGTCCAGCTGTCTTCCGCTTCCGCGCTGGCTCGCTTGATGAGTTGGCGATGCTCCTGCATCATTTCCTTTCTAGCAATTTGATTCCTAGTTAATAGTCAATTCTGCAAGTCTTTACTCAAATTCAATCATTGATTTTTAGTTAAATGAATTTAGCAGGTTAGCTAGTTTCTTTTCATTCACATCATGTTAGCAATTAGATTTCAATCTTGTTAAGTAAGATCTTAATCTTAGAATCTTTAAATGAACATTTGAGGAACTTGATTGTGGATAAACTCAGGTTTTCTTTAGCTACGCAATTTTAGCCTCTACAATCTATCTTCATAGACTTTGTTGATGTTCTTGAGATAAAATATGAATCCTCGGGTTGATAAATTAATGTTAAACTAAGGATGTTTTAGGAAATCTTTAGAGCCCAACATTTTGGTGCCGTTGCCAGGGAGAATGTCAAAGGTAGCATAGATTGTGCCTCTGGAGAACGAGGTATTGAAGATGGAAGGTAAGAACCTACACAAGCAATAAGTAAGATTCTTATGCCAACACCTACCTCCAGCTGACGCATTAAGAAGTTGCATAGATGTTTTCTTTCATGAATTTTTTTTTGCGTGAAGTGTGTATGACTAAGAAGAAAGATCTTGAAAAACAGAACCCCCACCAAAAATTACCAAATCCCAGGGCTCAGTGCTCCCTGGGAGAAGCACTTTCATAGACGACATCATCCGAAAAGATGAATCTCAAGATTAAGTTGGACCTAGGAAAGGATCTACCTGAATCCCTCAGAAAGGAGTCTCACCAACTACAACCCACGCTGAGACTCAGAACAAAACTGAAGGGATTGAGAAAAGATTTTAGAGCACAGATCTTCCACCTCTCACGCCTTTAGAAGAGGGAAATTATCATAATCTGGAGGAAGGAGAAGGAGAAACCAGTGGGGTTGCCAAGGCAGATCCATCACCACCCCCTGATCCTGAATCTCCTGTGAAAGAAGAAGTCATAACTGAAATCCCATATAGAGGGAGTGCAATTAAATCCCCTAAAGGGTTAGATAATCAAACACCTCGAATAAAATACCTGGATCAAGAAATACCTGAATATTTATGGCACATTTTCAATCAAATGGCACAACCAAATCAACAACGTCCCAAGACTTCCACATTGGAATATCCGATAGTTGATCCAATTGCCAATGCCCCCATGAAGGCAATTCCACTACAAAACCTGCCAACCTTTCATGGATTGATCTCAGAAGACCCAGACACATTCTTATTTGAATTTGATGTCCTATGTAGAGGGTATGATTACACCTCTGAACCCTAAAAATTAAAATTGTTCCCCTCCACTTTGAAAGGAGCAGCTCTACGTTGGTTTATGGGATTAGGGAGCGAAACTATAAACTCATGGGATGAGATGAAACAAGCCTTCTTGACAAAATATCAGGATTATTGTAGAACCAAAGACCTGAAAGATGAAATCTTTCAAATGACTGCAAAAGAAAATGAATCATTAGAAGAATATGTTGAGAGATTTCAGTATAATTTACAAAGATAACCCTATGGTACATTACTAGGTGAAGTACTTAAGGAAACTCTGATTAAGGGTATGAAAGATCAATGGGTATAAAAATTGAATCTAATGGGAAAGGGTGACATTTATCAAGGAAATTATGATAACATCATTCAATTGTGTATTAGGTGCTCATGAGGAAGCACACAGACTAGATCAGGAATGCAGACTTCCCTCACCAGAAGTAACAATACTACAAGTGGGGGTGTTATGCAAGATGAAGTTGGTAATCTCTTAGAAAATTTCAAAACAGATATTTTGAGCACTCTGACTACACAATTGGATGTATTGCAGGCCAAACAGAAAAAAAATAGAAGAAGAACAGACTTTGGCCATATTTTTCCACAGATGCAGAAGAAAAAATGGTCCAAGGGATTGCCCTTTGGATGTGGTTCGGGTTTGCGCTATCTGCGCCAAGGATCACAACATAGAAAAATGACCATCGCTCCCTGGACTGAAAACTATCTTTAGAGAATCAGAAGAAGAAACAAAGCCATTATATCTGATGGATCAATGTCGTCAATGGCAGAACCGACCTTCAAATTCACTACAAGACCCTTCCTCTCTCTTCCCCGGACAGTATAATCAACAACAAAATTATGGTAACGCATGGCAGGGCCAACAATTTACTAATCAGAACTGGAAGCCCCACCAATACCCACCTGCAAGTCCCACTTGGCCAAACCAATCCACTGCAAATCCTGTCTGGAAGAATCAACCAACTGCAAACTCTACGTGGCCTAACTCACAATATCCCACCTCACCTTGGAAAAATTCAAATAACCCCTACCCTTCACAGTGGTCCAATACGACTGCCCAAAACCCAAATTGGAACTATAATTGGTAGCACACCATAGGGATAAACAATCAACCCATGGGGATGGCCCCTCAAACCCAAACCATGTTGCAAGCTCTATTCCATCTTCCCCAAAACCATCAATCTTAATTGCGCCCCCAATTACCAGCCTAACCTCACCCAAATCCTAATAATAGACTGGCTCAGCTCATCCAGATTATGGATAATGGGGAAGGGGAAATCAAATCTGTAGGGTGCAACGAACTCCGGTTGAGATCAGGACATATAATCTCTCCTGAAGAAAATAACGTTTCTCAAGAGAAGGAGAATGAAAAAAAACCAACAAAAACACCCTCGACTGTGGTAATAACAGAAGAAATTGGGCAGGGGGGAAACACAGTCGAATCACAGGATCTTGATAAGGATGCAACTCCTTCCCCTCCATTCCTCGAAATATTGATGATAGAAAAAATTGTTGAATATCCCAACTTTGACATTGTAGGGGAACTCAAGAATTTATATGTCAAGATTCCACTCCTACAGGAACTACAAGATATTCCAATTTATGAGAAAACAATCAAGGAACTATGTGGAAGGAAGCTTGTTAGGAAGATAAAAAATTCATCATCGACAGTTCGCGTAGTAGGAGCCTTGTCTGATCTAATTCTTGGTAGACAAGAACTAATCAAATATGTAGATCTAGGGAATCCCATAGTAACAGTTCAGATCCAAGGTTTTTCTTTTCCAAATACACTAATTGATGTGGGAGCAACCATCAACATCCTGACTATGGAGACCTGCAATACCTTGGGTTTTGACTCCTTCAAACCCACCGCAATTATGTTACAATTGGCAGATCGATCGGTGGTTCGACCAGTTGGCACATTACATTATATAGCCATCTCCGTCGACTCTTGGGAGTATCCGACAGATTTTCTCATCATCAACCTAAGAAGTGGACTTGAAGGGAATCCATTGATATTAGGTAGACCATGGATCACAACAACATATGTGTACATAGGATGCCAAATGGGTAATATGAAAATTTCTAGAGGAGGTGTCAAGCCCAAATTTTGTATATCCACAATTACCACCACCACGATATCCAAAAAAGGATTTACGAGCCTATATCATGCTGGAATAAGCCCTCAGACTTAAAAACCAGCTAGAGGATGATGTAATTAGTGGGTTTATTAATAGCCCAACCACCATGAGCAACCCAACCTTCTAGATGCTCCAAGATATTCTAGACTGTGAATCACAAGGAGACCCGTAGAAGAGTTAATGGAACAACAAATTCCAACTACAGCGGTTCATAACAACAAATCCATTGAGATTGCAGCAGGGAGGTATCTGAGCATCAATGCTAATTTAGATGAACAACAACAACAAAAGCTAATTCGAGTCCTCTCCAAATACCAACAAGATTTTGCATGGGAGTATTATGATATGAAAGGTATTGATCTGAAACTCTGCACACACCACATTTATATTGAAAAATACGCTCGACCTATCCGACAGCCGCAGAGAAGACTAAATCCCCATCTCAGGGATATTGTTAAGGAAGAATTACAAAAGCTGTTGGATGTATATTTTATATACCCTATCTCAGATAGTCAGTGGGTTTCCCATTAGTGATCGTCCCAAAGAAAAATGGGAAATGGCGAATCTGTGTTGACTACAGGGAACTTAACAAAGCCACTCAAAAGGATCATTTCCCCTTACCTTTCATCGATCAGGTCCTGGATACTCTGGCAGGAAAGAAATTATTTTCTTTCCTAGATGGTTTTAGTGGCTACAATCATATCCAGATCGCCCCAGAAGATCAAGATAAAACTACATTCACCTGCCCCTGGGGTACCTTTGCATACGGAGTATTACCCTTTGGAATATGTAACTCTCCAGCCACATTCCAAAGGGCCATCCTGAGCATATTCAACGACCTGATCAGCGAAGGGATTGAAGTCTACATGGATGAATTCACTCCTTATGGTGACGACTTTGACCAAGCACTGAATAATCTGGAGAAGGTATTGGAACGGTGCATTGCTACCAGGTTATGTTTAAGCCATGAAAAATGTCACATGATGATGACAAAAGGTGTGGTACTAGGGAATTATATTTTTGTAGATGGAATTAGAGTAGATCCAACAAAAATAGAGGTAATCCTTAATCTACCTACACTACACACACAAACAGAGGTACGTAGTTTCCTTGGCACTTCTGGATACTATCATAGATTTATGGAAAATTTTACAAGAATCACTGCACCTTTACATGCTTTGACTGGTAATGTGGAGATTCAGTGGTTGGACAAGTGTGATGTGGCATTTGTAGGACTCAAGAAGCTGATATCGACAACACCGGTGTTGAGGGGACCAAATTGGAAAATACCATTTCACATCTCCACCAATGCATTATATATTTCCATAGGCGTCGTCCTTGGATAGGAAGAAGACAAGAAACCTTACGCTATCTATTTCATTAGAAAGAATCTTACTCCAACTGAAATTAATTATACAGTAACAAAAAAATAATTTTTAGTTGTTATACACGCCATTAATAAATTTCGTCATTATATAACATGCTATCCCGTTATTCTGTATACTGATCATTCTGCTATTAGATATCTAGCTAATAAACTGATTACTAATGGATGGGTCACTCAGTGGTTATTACTCTTGCAGGAATTTGACATCACCATCAGAGATCGACTTGAGAGAGAAAATCTTGTCGCAGACTTCGAATCCCACATACCCAAAACAAATGACTCCTTAATGGTTGAATATCAATTTCTAGATGAACATCTATTTGTCGTTACCACAAAGCCACCTTGGTACACTGACCTGAAAAATTATCTGGCAGCGGTAAGATTACCAACACATTTATCATCAAGGGAAATAAAACTGATCGTCCACCATAGCACACGATTCGCTTGGATCAACGGATATCTCTTCCACACAGGAGCTGATCTCCAGATCCACAGATGCATACGAGATGACTAAATCTGTAACATTCCCCTGGCCGTTACATACCACTTGGCCGAGAAAAACACTACTGTGCGGAACAATATCATTCTCATACTTAATTAATAACATGCATTTAAATAAAATTAAACACATTTAACTCAGAGTAAGCACAAGATTATTGCTAACATAAATAATCCCTGTCATTAACAATAATTCATATGCACAACAGAATACATGATACATATAAGCATCGCAGTCATGCAAAACATAATATTAAGCATAAGATGATACTTATCTTTGAAACCGTGGTAATTCCACCAACCACGTGTAGGCCTTCCACAAACCTCCCAACCTTAGACCACACTGCTCATCATGCTCAGTAGTGGGTCACCCCCGAGTTGGGACTAAGCTCCACCCAAGGTAAGGAATCCTAGTCTAGGCTGAGGTTACAAGGAAAACTACATAGAATAAACAGAAGGATTCTTCCCAGGATGCCTTCTTACACCCACTACTAATAGAATCTCATTCCCCACATGCCTGTTCTGCCCAGGAGTATACACCTTCACAAGAATAGTCCATCGATGCTTCACCTCCCTATCTGGGCCTCGAAAATAGGTCGGATCAGGAATTCTCAGAGCTCTGAAGCTGGTGCTGGACTCTCTCTCAGAGAAAAATACTTCCCAATAGTCTCTCTCACCTGGAGAGAGATGCTCATAGGCCTTACAACCTGCCTCTTCAACCACGGGCCTGACAACCCGCTTCTTCAACCAGTTTCATTCCAATTTCCGCAAGGTGAGGATAACAACAACAACAACTGGTCAATTCCACTCAGGAAAAACAAAAGGTAGCAACCCAAAGACAGTTCGGGTACAAACTCGACTCTGCAAGAGAGAATAGGTTGGGCTCACAGTGTACACAGGTGACACGGCTCAATCCATGGGTTTGTCACTGGTTTCAGGGTGCGTGACAAGGGATTAACAGAGAGTTTGAACACAGACTCAAACGGTTCAGACGACTGATACCTCGGCTTCTCAGGAAAACATTACAGTTTTCTGGTTTCCAAGCTATGTGAGGGTATGCAGAGGTCGAATACAGACTCAAACAGTTAAGACGATTGATACCTTGACTTCTCAGGAAAAAATTATGGTTTTTTGGTTTCCAAGCTACGTGAGGGTATGCAGAGGTCGAATACATGTGCCACGAGATTCACGGTTCAGACAATCGATGGTCGAATGGAGGAGGAACCCCCAACATGGCTCACTTCTATAGTTTTAACTGCATGCACTTGGGTCAACACATGTCACCCATGATGCTACATGCACTCCATTAGCATGCGTTCCTCTCCAGGAACTTAGGACAAAAAAACTATTTCACATGGCTTTTGGAATAATATTAAAATATTATTCCCAAGGACTTAATCCTCTAGGCTCAACACTTAGCCTCTCTTTCCCACCTTCCAGCCCCCAATCCCTTACCTATTCTGTGGAAGCTTAGTCCCCCATCACTCATTCATTGTGGTTGGTCTACACGCAGTGGTTTTTATATTTTTTTATTAATGTTCTGCATGTTTACATATACAAAAGCAGGCTCCCGACCTTAACACTTAGGCTCTCCGGCCTAATAACACATAAGCCCACCAGCTTATAAAAACTTGGGTCACCAGCCTATAAAACATAATTACAATTCATAATGCAAGATTTATACTTCATAGACATGATTTACAATAGGGCTCGGCCTTGGGGACATTACAATCCCCTCCCCTTATTTTTGCACTATCCTCAGTGCAACTTTACACTGCATCTGCAAGCTTTTCAAAATTTTCAAAAGATGCGGGTACTCTGCTCGGATAACATCTTCATGCTCCCATGTCATGTCCTCAGGACTGCACCAGGTCCACTGGACCTTTACAAGCCCTATATCTCAATTCCAGATCTTTTTGTTTTTCCTATCCAATATGTGCACAGGATGCACTTGCAGGACACCTTCTTGTTCCACCTGAATCACATTCCAATCGATAACATGATTAGCATCTGGTATATATTTCTTAAGCAATGAGACATGAAACACATTATGTACAGTCATAGATGCAGGTAATGTAAGCATATATGCAACTGGACCAATCCTTTCCAGGATTTCAAATGGCCCACAAAATCTGGCTGCCAACTTGGTGCAACTTCCCAGCTTCAGGGAACTCCTGTTAGCTTTCACTTTCAGGAAAACATGATCACCCACTTTGAACTCTCTGTGGGTTCTGTTCTTATTAGCATAACTTTTTTGCCTATCCTAGGCAGCTTTCAAATTCTGCTTAATTTTTATCATTTGGTCCTCCATCTCCTTGAGCAACTCTGGCCCAAGTACTGCTCTATCAGCTGGATTATCCCATCTCATTGGAGTATTGCACTTTCTTCCATAAAGTGCTTCAAATGGACTCATATTCAATGATGCATGATACCCATTGTTGTAGGTGAATTCTACCAAGTGTAGGTAGTCTTCCCATCTTGATGGTTTGTCCATCACATACATTCTCAGTATGTCTTCTATTACTCTGTTCACCCTCTCTATCTGTCCATCAAACTCAGGATGATAAGTTGTACTAAAGTTCAGATTCGTTCCGAATCCTTTGAAAAATCCTTTCCATAAATTTGAGGTGAATTTCAGGTCTTTGTCAAACACAATCATTTTAGGAATTTCGTGCAATCGTGCCACTTCCTTTAGGAAAATATCAACAACATCTGCTTCCTTGTGAGTAGTTTTCAGTGGAATAAAATGGGCAACTTTTGTAAGCTTGTCCACCACCACCATGATCAAATCATGCAGCTTGGTGGTTCTGGGCAATCCTGTAATAAAATCCATCGTTACTACTTCCCACTTCCACTCAAGAATGGGTAAAGGTTGCAGCAACCCTGCGGGGTGCCTATGCTCAGCTTTAACTTTCTGACACTCCATACATATGGCAATGTATTCAATGATCTCTCTCTTCATACCTTGCCAAAAGTAATGGCTCTTGACCGCTGCTACTGTTTTCTGATATCCAGGGTTCCCTGCATAAGGAAAATTATGCATCTCCTGCAAAATCATCTGTTTCAGGCACTGGACGTTGGGTACAAAAATTTTGTTCTTGTACAATAGTATTCCATTGGTTTCTAATTTATAAACTTCCATCTTTTGTGGCATCTTACCTTGTTGTAGCTTGGCTACCAATTCTCTGTATTGCAGATCTACATTTGCAACCTACAAAATTCTTCTTTTAATATCAGTCAGATACATGCTAATGGCTGTAGCATGTAATTCATGCACCCTCTTGCTGAGTGCATTAGCCACTTTATTCTCCTTTCATTTGATATGCTTGATCTCAAAGTCATACTCACACAGAAATTCTAGCCACCTACTTTGTCTAGCGTTTAAGGTTGGCTGATCAAACAAATATTTCAGACCATTGTGGTCTATTCTCAATTCAAATCTCCTTCCCATGAGGTAATGTCTCCATTTCCTTAGAGCGTGAATGATTGTTGCCAACTCCAAATCATGAGTGGCATAATTATTTTCATGCTCTTTCAACTTCCTGGACTCATAACAGATTACGAATCAGTTCTGATTGAGGACCCCTCCCAGTCCTTCTTTGCATGCATCAATGCATACTATGAAATCCACATTTGGATCTGCAATCCTCAATATTGGAGCTCTGGTTAATAGTTGCTTCAATTGCTGGAAACTTTTCTCACACTCTTCAATCCACTGAAACTTTTTCTCCTTCCTTTGTAGGGAAGTGATAGTGTGAGCTATCTTTGAGAACCCTGCGATACACCTTCTGTAATAGCCCACTAGACCCATAAAGGATCTAACTTCTTCCACATTCCTTGGCACTGACCATTCTCTGATGGCCTCAACCTTCTCAGGATCCACAATGATCCCTTCTTCTAAAATAATGTGCCCCAAGTAATGGATCTGCCTTTGATAAAATGAGCATTTTCTCAACTTGGCATATAGCTGGTGTTCTCTCAACACTTGCAGCACCATCCTCAGGTGTTGTTCATGCTCTTCCTCTGACTTGGAATACACCAAAATTTCATCCAGGAAAACTATGACAAACTTGTCTAGATAGTCCCTGAATACACCATTCATCAAGCACATAAAAACAACAGGTGCGTTCGACAGTCCAAACAGAACCACTATGAACTTGTAATGACCATACATTGTTCTAAAGGAAGTCTTGCTGATGTCTTTATCCTTTGTTCTTACCTGGTGATATCCCAATATGAGATCTATCTTCGAAAATATTTTTTCACCTTTCAACTGATCGAAAAGATCATTGATCCTTGGTAGAGGATACTTGTTCTTGACAGTTACTTTGTTCAACTGTCTGAAATCAATGCACAACCTCAATGTCCCGTCCTTCTTCTTCATGAACAGGATTGGGGCACCCCAAGGTGACATGCTTGGGTGAATGTACCCCTTCTTTAGAATCTCTTCAAGCTGCAATTGCAACTTTTTTAGCTCTGACATACTCATTCTATAAGGAGATTTCGACACTGGAGTTGCTCCAGGCATCAAATTTATAGAGAAATCGATATCTCTCTTAGGAGGTAGTCCAGGTACTTCCTAGAATACATCTTCAAACTCTTTAAGTACCTCATGATCCTCAATACTTGACACCTTATCCTTAGGTGTTTCCCCCACATGGGATGCAAATAATTGACAGTCTTTTCTGTAGCACTTCTTCAGCTGCATTGCTGAGATTTCTCTAACAACCACAACTCTGGGAATTCCTTGGACTGTTTTCCGAATCCCCTCCTCATCCAGGCATGTAAATTCCTTGTTACAACAGTCCAGGAGGGCATGGTGCTGGTCCAACTAGTCCATCCCAATTAAACAGTCATAAGAGCCTAAAGGCAGAATATTCAATTCAGCCTTCATGCTCAATCCCTTCATGTCCACAGGATAGGACTTAACCAACTTAGTGACTTTCCTCTTGGTTCCTGTAGCCAACTGCACTAACCAATACTTTTCATGTTTTCTTCTTGATAAATGCAAACTTTCCACCACCCTAGGATCTACATAACTATGGCTAGCCCCTGAATCAATTAAAATAATAAATGGTTGGTTGTTAATCATACCTTCCACTTCAATCATGTGCGACTGAAATTCAACTTGCTTGTTGTCCAGGGCCGCATAGATCCTTGGCATTCTACTGCCCATGTCCTCCACTGTTTCAACTTGTTGAACATTATGGACAACTCTTGCTTTGCCATTTTTATGGGGACAATCTCTGTACTTGTGGTTCTCTTTACAGCCCCAACACTGAATGGGTGTCTGTCTGAGCCTTTGTTCTCCCACTTTATCCATTCTCGATTCTCTAAACGATGGATGTCCTTGAGGACTATTTCTGAAAAAGGGAGGTTTGTTTCCCTTTTGCCTCTGTTCTTTCTTAAAATTCTTCTAGTCCTCCCAAGCTTTCCAAAAGGTAGGCTTTTCTCTTTGCTTCTCATATAAGTATTTCTCTCTTCTTATTGTTTCTTCCATAGTCTTAGGATTATCATATTAAATCTTGTCACCAATGGGAGGTGGCAGTCCACTCAGATACCTCTGAATCTTGACAACCTCATCTTTGATGAATGGAACTTACTTCAATAATTCCAAAAACCTTCGTTCATATTCATCAATGGTCATGCTGCCCAGCTTGAGTTCGAAGAACTCCTTCATCTTTCTGTCATAGTATCTTTTAGTCAAGTATTTCCTCTCAAAATACCTCTTGTATTCCTTCCATGTGATATCTTTCTCTCTAACGTGCTGCACCTGCAAAAGCTGATCCCACCACATGGATGCTTTTCCTTTTAGTTAATACATCACAATTCTTCCTTCTGCATGAGAGGAATAATTCTACAGTTGGAAATATTTCTTAATGCCAAGCAACCATGTTTCAACATCTTCCTCCTTCTTATGTTCTCCATCAAATGTAGGAGGCTTAATCTTATTCATCTCCCCTTTTAATTCATCCACTCCAGATCTTCTTTGCTTTTTGGTAGGAGATGGGCTTGAACTACTGTGTGATTCCCTATTGGAATGCTTTGGGGAGTGATGACGATGTCTGTTGACACTCCTTGATCTTCTTTTCCTCTCAGGGGTCCTACGACTCTCTGTTTTTCATGAGTCACTCTCCTTTTCCAATTTATTTTCTATTCTTTCCAGACTCTTCAACATCCTTAAGTTGAATTGACCCTGCCTATCCCTGACTTTCATGAGATTTCAGCTATCAGCTCGGCGAGCTTGGGCATCTTTCTACAATCTTTCAATGATTTTCATCATATGTCCTTCCTTATCCAATTCTCTTCCGTTCCCATTGGAGTTCGATCCTTCGACTCCCAAGTTGACATCCCTTCCTTCTCTTTCGTTCTCTGAATTGGAGGCAATCAACACCTCTTCCATTTCTCTGCACTCCATGGCAATTCTAATTAGTTATATCACTCATCAAACTTCTGCAATCACAATGTGCAGACAACCAGAATTTTTCAGGCCATCTCTTCTTAACAAATTCCACACATTCAAAACCAATCCGAATAAGAAAACATTTTGATTTCATGAATTTTTAGAGCTCTGGTCGGCTCTGTAATTTTCGGGTGATAGCTCCTGTTTCCTTAGTCCCTAACCCATGTGATCACAGGTTATGACCAAACGCTAAACTGCTAGGTGCTACAAGGCTCTCCAAACGAACTTCGGGTTTCGAGATTTTGGGTTTTTAGGGTTTCGGGGTTTTGGTCCCAGAGGTTCTCACACTCGCTTCTCTCTCCAACTCCCGACTTTCAAAAATTCAATTTCCTTACCCTACAGGCCCACAACACAGTTGTCACCCACCAAGGTAGTGACACATGGTGTCCTTAAGAAGGTCCACCTCACTTCTAGCTATGTCAGGGGGCCCCACTACTTTCACTTTTTGTTTCAGAGTTTCGAGCATCAGGAGTTCATGCACCTACGCATCTCGAACTTTCGTTTATCAAAATTATGAAATTACGGTCTATTCATCTACTTGATCCAATGGTCAAGTTCCTCACCTATGATCTACGATGTAGGTCATTTCAGGATTTCAGGGTTTCGGGTTTTCGGTAACCAGGAGTTCACGATCCAGTGACTCCAAATCTCTTGTCACTTCAATCCCCAAATTTCGATATGGAAATTCATGTATGAGATCAATGGCTATGAGCCTCCCCTAATCCGTCAACTCACATGATTTCGACACTTCTTCCTGGAAGTGCTCCACCATCCGATTCTACCCTTGTTAATCCCTTTCGCGATTTGGGACTTGGAGTGACCAAGAATTTGGTCTGCGCTCCAAGTTCACGATCCTTGAATTCATGAAATGATCCAACGGTCCTGATTCGCCACGATCCTATGACTCTGATCTCATCAACATTCACGTATCAAGATTTTGTGTGTCACGAGGTTGAAAGATTTTCCATCTTCGTCCTCCCTATTCCCAAAATGTCGATTTCTTCCTGGACAATTAACGGTCCAAATCTCTCTTTAGATCAACGGTTGTGATCCAATCATGGATTTTCGTTTCGTGAATTCTCACGAACTCACCCTTAGACCATTTCAGGTCACGATTCAGTGAAAGGCTGATCGCTCTCAATGCTTCCTTTCCGATGGATGGTCCTAACGAATTCGGGATTTCACGTATCGTGATTTACACACTCCTGTGCAAATCCAAAGGGTTTTAAACCTGTGCACATTCTCCAGATCTAATGGTTGTGAGGGTTCTCCTTTCCTCCTGAACAGATCCTATGGCTCCAACACTTCTGGTGTGGAGTTCTCTCTCTCCCTGTGGCCATATACCACACCAGCTACAGTTTTATAATACCGCTACACTGCCTGAGCTTTGTAACATGGTCAAGTAGTCCATTGACACTCAGAAACATTCTGAGGTCTGAAATTAGTCCTCCAGACACAATTTCCTTCTCAAAACCTTGGTCCAAAGACCACTTATCTGGCCCATCCATGCTCAATGTTGAAACTAGGCTATGATACCAACTTGTAACGTTCCCCCGGCCGTTACATCCCACTTGACCAGGAAAAATGCTACTGTGTGGAACAACATCATTCTCATACTTAATTAATAACATGCATTTAAATCAAATTAAACACATTTAACTCAGAGTAAGCACAAGGTTACTGCTAACATAAATAATCGCCGGTATTAACAATAATTCATATGCACAACAAAATACATGATACATATAAGAATCACAGGCATGAAAAACATAATATTAAGCATAAGTTGATACTTATATTTGAAACTGTGGTAATTCCACCAACCACGTGCATGCCTTCCACGAACTTCCTAGCCTTAGACTATGCTGCTCATCATGCTCAGCAGTGGGTCACCCTTGAGCTGGGACTAAGCTCCACCCAAGGCAAGGAATCCTAGTCTAGGCTGAGGTACAGGGAAAACTGCATAGAATAACCGGAAGGATTCTTCCCAGGATAACTTCTTACACCCACTACTAATAGACTCTCATTCCCCACATGCCTGTTCCTCCCAGGAGTATACACCTTCACAAGCATAGTCCATCGGTGCTTCACCTCCCTATCTCGGCCTCGACAACAGACCAGATCAGGAATTCTCAGAGCTCTGAAGCTGGTGCTGGAATCTCTCTGGGAGAAAACCACTTCCTAGCAGACTCTCTCACCGAGAGAGAGATGCTCATAGGCCTTACAACCTGCCTCTTCAACCATGGGCCTGACAATCCGCTTCTTCAAGCAGTTTCAGCCCAATTTCTGCAAGGTGAGGATAACAACAACAACAACTGGTCAATTCCACTCAGGAAAAACAAAAGGTAGCAACCCAAAGACAGTTCGGGTACAGACTCAACTCTACAAGAGAGAATAGGCTGGGCTCACAACGTACAAATGTGGCACGGCTCGATCCATGGGTTTGTCACTAGTTTCAGGGTGCGTGACAAGGGATTAACTCAGAGGTCGAACAAAGACTCAAACGGTTCATACAGCTGATACCTCAGCTTCTTAGGAAAACATTACGGTTTTCTGGTTTCCAAGCTGCGTGAGGGTATGTAGAGGTTGAATACAGACTCAAACAGTTAATATGACTGATACCTCAGATTCTCAGGAAAACATTACGGTTTTCTAGTTTCCAAGCTGCGTGAGGGTATGCAGAGGTCGAATACATGGGCCATGGGATTCACGGTTCAGACAATCGATAGTTGAATGGAGGAGAAACCCCCAACATGGCTCACTTCTCTGGTTTTAACTGCACGCACTTGGGTCGACACATGTCACCCATGATGCTGCATCCACTCCATCAACATGCGTTCCTCTCCAGGAACTTAGGACAAAAAAAATATTTCACATGGATTTTGGAATAATATTAAAATATTATTCCCAAGGACTTAAGCCCCTAGGCTCAACACTTAGCCTCTCTTTCCCACCTTCCAGCCCCCAATCCCTTACCCATTTTGTGTAAGCTTAGTCCCCCATCATTGATTCATCATGGTCGGTTTGCACACAATGGTGTTTATATTTTTTTATTAATGTTCTACATACTTACATATACAAAAGCAGGCTCCCGGCCTTAACACTTAGGCTCTCCAGCCTAATAACACATAAGCCCACCAACTTATAAAAACTTGGCTCACTAGCCTATAAAACATAATTGCAATTCATAATGTAAGCTTTATACTTCATAGACATGATTTACAATAGGGCTCGGCCTTGGGGACATTACAAAATCTACGACATACTAAAGGCAAGACGTGATGAACCCTATGGTGGGAATTTTGGAGACAACATGACTGGACACAAAATTTTATAGATGGGTTACTATTGGTCCTCAATATTTAGAGATGTGAAGAAATTTATCCAGACCTGCGACAACTATCAACAGATGGAAAAACCAGGTTAGGCTCATGAAATTCCCTTGAAAGCACAAATAGTTGCAGAACCATTTGAAATATCGGCACTAGACTTCATTGCTCCCTTCAATCCAATGTCAAATTAGAAGGCCTATATTCTAGTAGCTATGAATTACATGACTAAATGGGTAGAGGCAAAAGCTCTACCAAATGCAATAGAAGAGGTAGTCATCAAATTTCTTTTCAAATTATTTGTATGCTATGGACTACCTAGGGAAGTAATCACTGATGGGGGGTCACAATTTACAGCTCATAGAATCACCACCACCCTAGAAAATTATCATATTAAGCATAGAGTTACTTCTCCATATCACCCTCAGGGAAACAGGCAAGTAGAAAGTACAAATAAGGTCCTGGAGGCAATCCTGACAAAGACTCTCTCAACAAACCGACATAATTGGGCTACTGAGCTTCCAAATGCCTTATGGGATTATCGAACAACATGGCATAACACCACTGGCTACTCTCCCTATCACCTAGTCTATGGTAAAGAACCCATATTCCCAATCGAGTTTGATATTAAGACCCTAAGGATGGCCCAAGAAATTGGACTGGATCTAAAAGCGACATTAAATAATTCCTTCAACAACTCAATGAATTGGATGAAGCATGCCTATCTGCTGTGGAGCGCACGATTGTTATTCAGCAACAGAGAGAGACCTAGCACGACAAGCATATCAAGAATAAATTATTCAAGAAGGGTGATTGGGCGCTTCTCTATGACTCCAGATTTCACGATTTTCCAAGAAAATTACAGACACGGTGGATGGGACCATATGAAATTGAGAAAGTCCACGATAATGGCACGGTCACTTTAAGCACCATCGATGGGTTTGGATCTCCATTTTTGGTTAATGGGCACCGGCTACGACTTTACCATCATTCGCCTTCAAAATAATCTTTCTACCAGGAAGTAAGTATGGATCCTACCATTCAAATTTTGGCTGGCTGGGAAGGTAACCCAACCACCCCAACTCCATAAATGATGATTTTTTTTGACACTGTACATACTGTATATAGTTTTCACTAAGTATTAGTTTTTCTTTTTCGTTTCATGTTTTTGAGAAATAGGGAGGATACCTATAATCAACACAATTATCACTCTTTTTTGTTCCACACTCTTGCTTTATCCTATCACACAGACCCAGTCTTTTACAAAAAAATGAATATGTCATGCTTCGCAGCAGTAATAGGGAAACCATAATGAACTCATGATATCAATAGATCATCCCATACTTGATTATGAAATAAACTGACCCATAATAATTGAATTAATTTAGTTGATGACTAATCAACCTTAGATTCAACAACAGAAAAAATATTTCCATGGGGAAGTTTCCAAAAATTATCCATTGAGATGGTTAAAAATTAACAAATGTTGTTGATTTTGAAAGGAACAACTGTTGTTCCTTCGCGTGATCGTTGTTCATTTGAAAGGAACAATTGTTGTTCCTTCACGCGATTGCTATTCAATTGAAAGGAATGACTGTTTTTCCTTCTCACGACTGTTGTTCCTTTGAGTATCAATTGTTGTTCATTTGAAAGGAACAACTGTTGTTCCCTTCGCACAAATTGCTATTCCTTTAAAAGGAACAACTACTTCTCCTTCTGTGTTCTTCCTTATTGTCATTCCTTTATGTCATTACTGTTCAAACACTATCCATTCCTTTGGGGTACGCCTTTCATAAAATAATTTTCACTAGCAGTACTTCTATTTATCATGGTAATGATCTTTCACTTTTTTTTGGACTATCTCTCATACCTTATCAAATTGTTTTTTGGATTAATCTCTCCGAAATAATTTAAATCTTGTTCATAACCTGTAACCACCATAATTCGTTTCCTTTCCCTATATACATACAAATATACTTGAATGATAATTTTCCTCATATTATAATAAGGAGTATTAACCACACTTTTACTTGGCATCCTTACACTTCTTTACGCCATCCCTTACTCTTAAGGAGTAGATGAGCCTCCCTTAATAAAGCCCTTCTAAAAAAAAAGTTAAATAAATACAACTAATAAACTTCATACACAAAGAATAGGGGGTCTCATTAAGAGCCAACCTACCTCGATCATAGGATAATAACCTAAGTGACATTCCCATTATGGCTACCACACCAGGGAAATGGCCTTTTGACATTTTGTGTCAAAGGACGAGAGGTCTCATCATGAGCCGACTTGTTCACTTAAGTTACAATCTAGTGAGTGCCATTATTATCATCAGGCTACCAAACCATAAAAGTGGTCTTTTCAGGAGAAGACAAATCAAATATTTATTAAGGATACGGGCTCATCTATGGGTTAAAAGACAACCTTGTCGACGCTATGGATGCCTTCTCGCAACAATGGCTCTTCCTGTGGTATGGAAGTTTATCTAAAAAAACACCAAGTTTCTGTGTGTCTCTAGATTTCCTATACTCAATAATGGGGCTATCATTTCATCTATATTTAATAAACTCGAGAAAAGTAACAACATTATGATATGTGGAATATTTTTAAACGAAAAGGTTTAATTTATTTGGCTTATTTATCCTTAAAACATTTCTAAGTATAGGTATATTTAATTGAAATTTCCACGAAAGAAGACTATTGTTTAAATGATTATCATTAATATTCTTTTTGAAAAACATTGTATATGATTGGTCCCCATCGGTGACGAAAATGCAATTATTACCTCTCATCGAAAATACCTACACTCATTACTTTCACCTACACTGACGGTTGAGGTCAAACTCTACAATAATGAGGGGAGTGGAAGTTCGACATGTTTTTCAATAAGATTGTAACGATTGTAATAAATGGAAAATACACATTTTTATACACTTGCCATCTCTGATATTTTCTATTTTTGGTAATATTTCCCCAAAGTTGGTCTAACCAAGTCTTCAACCAGGAACAATAATCGTTCTCATTTTCTCATGGAACGATGGGTGGCTGAAGTGTGCTTAGGGAACCAACTTTACTATAGGTAACAGATCTGGCCAGAGAAATTCTATAGTGCCTGGGGTGGGAAAAGTATTTTAACCAGTTACAAGGTTATGATACGAACATCATGCTTGAATTATTTTAGAATTTGCAGAGATAAAACTCCATGGTTCGATATATATGAATTCCAGTTACTCCGGAAATCGTAGAAGAGGTTACAGGTCTCCCTAACTCAGGCATTCAGTGGACGGGAAGATATACAACGCTCAAAGAAGTTGTAGAATCCTTCGTAGACCCTGGCAAGGAATTAGATAAAAATGGAAAGGGGCTTAACCCCAACACCCTCAGTGAACCATGGAAAGAACTGGAATGAGTAATTTAGAGATACATCACCTGTGATGGGAGATATTATGTAATCCAACCACGCCACCTCAAACTTCTAGCGACACTCAAACAAAGGTTAGTAACCAATCTACCTTTTTTTCTGAATGCCATGTTACATGAGGTTGCCGTCATAACACAGAAGTCCAAGGATCCTATTACTATTATCAACCACCATGGATTATTTAAACTGATAGTAAGTAAGGCCCTGAGTCAAACACAATTAACATGGGGGGATCTTACTTGGACCAATAGATCCATGCAACTAGAAAAACCTGAATTATACCATGAAAATCCATCACAGGAAATTGAAGAGATACATGAAGGAGAGACCACTACCCAAACAAAAGTTCCACCTCCTAAAACTGAAGTTGAGGCAGACCCTGTTCAAATGACATAGGTTCAAACCTCACGAACAGAGGCTTAGACCTCACAGATAGAGGCTCAGACCTCACAGATAGAGGCTTAGACCTCACAGACAGGGCCACTAACCAGAAAGAGAAAAAGAGAAATGGTTGAGAGAATGAGGAGAAGTAGATGGACACAAAACCTTGAATAAATCCAGGACACAACAAAACATCCTGAAGAAATTTAGAACATAACAGAGCAACCCTTACAGGAAAATGCCCAGGGTATTGAGCATATAGAGAAAACTTCATAGGGAAACAGTCAAGAAGACATTAATCCAACATCAGAGCATATGACAGAACAATTTTTAAAAAGATATGAGTAAGAAATATCTCAGGTAAGATAGGAGCCTCAATTGTCGGAGATAAATCAAAAGAATATCAAGAACGAGCCTCTTCTTCAAATCCTGCTGAAAATTTCCCTGATATTGAAATGTCATTTCCTGAGGCCACATCATATGAAGAACCACATCCTGAGGCAAGATGCCCTCTTGAATAGACAGAGCACTTGGAAGGAACAAAAGAACAACTACCTACTGATCAGAATGAAGAAGACCTTGAGACTCCTCACAAATAGAAAGCAGACAAAAGCCTTAAGAGAATTAGAAAGTTGAAAAAGGAGAACAAGCTGTTAAAGAGAAAGGTTAGAAAAATTGAAGCATTAAAAATGAAGGTTGGAAAACTCAGAGAAATTATTAAATAATTGAGGAAGCATCTAGAACAAGAAGATAAGGCCCACCAAAGAAAGAAAAACAAAAGGTCCAAAGTGCAGGGAAGAAACCCTCTTCCTAAAAGAACAATCACTACAAACTCTATGGGAACACAGATAGACCCTGAAGAGATAACAATAGAAGATGTAGTAGCTCAAAATGAGGAGATAATTCCTTTAGAAACTATTAATGTTGAGGTATAGACAGATACCCTAGTCTCATAGGAAATACCTCAATCCCTCGAGCAAGACCCCACCATTAGGATATTGGAGGAAGAATTGATACAATCCCAACAAAGCTTGATTCAAAGTAGGAATGAATTGATGACTATGGAAGAACATCTAGCATTCCAATATCATGAACATAATGCTATCATTGATAGACTAGAAACAAATCTTATACAAGCCTAGCAAGCATTAACTCAATCCAGAGATGAGATGGGCACTATAGAAGAATATCAAGCAACTCAGTCTTGGGAACATGATGTTGTTATTGGTAGGCTAAAGGTAGAGCTGGTACAAGCCCAACAAGCCTTAACTCAATCCAGAGAAGAAATTATCACTAGGGCTTAACATCAAAAGGTTGTTAAACAATTGAAGGATATGTCAGCAACAGAAAGTGAAACATATGCCGAGCTTATCAAAGCCCAAGAAAATATTAAGAAAATGCAAAGCCGATTTGAAAAATCTTTGGAGCAAATCAAGGAGATTTGTGATGTTTACTCTGATGTAATCAACTGTAGATCCCCTGCCACCAATTATACCCTATTATTACTAGAACGTTACCTGTTGTTAAGGGTAAAATCCATCAGAGAAGGTAAGACAATTAGATTTTCCATTATCCCCGAGTTCATTTCATGTTTTAGAGAGCAGGAAGAAAAGGTACAATATTTCTATGTGAATTATACTTCCATAATTTCATTTTGGAAGATGACATGAAAAATAACCCTGGTCCCTTTATTGGAGACATTCAGTTCCAAGCATTCATGTCCTTTACTAAGAATCAAGTTAGATGGGGCAAGGCTCACACGAATTTTATAAAGAGGGAAATAGGGTTAGATCTCTGGATCAGAGGAGAGCCCCTAAGTCCTTTCCAGCCATTATGAAACATAGAACCTTTAAGAAAAGGGGGTGGGTGGGGGTGGGGGGCGTCAGAGATTCTCTAGCCCCCATCCATTGACAATTTATCCATTTAGGCATCATATACTTTAGAGAACTCAAAGAAGAATCTCTTGCTGCTTCTAAGGTGAGATGGGATGCATCCTCCAATGAAGTCAAAATTAGGGAGCCCTTCAGGTTCAAGAATTTCTTTGCAGCTACCTACAGAGTGGAAAGATATTCTAGACTGCTCCTGGAGGAAGGAACTGCTTGGATTGGGTGCAAGTATAATCCCCCTATCCTCTGGTTTCCTCCAGAAAGTTACTAGAAGGATTATCAAATTAACACGAAAAGGGAGGATGCTGCTTTTGAAGAGCTCAAAAGAAGTAATGGGTTCAGGAGACCTGGTGAACCAACTTTCCCTCCTTATAGAATCATTTCTTTACATGTAAGATATCATATTGCATGAGGACATGCAATAAGGTAAGCCGAGGGGTATGTTGGGTTATGAAAAAGGTACAAATATCCTCCTTATTCACACAATTTGTGATACAATCTTGAGTGACTTTTCTGTTAATTAAGGATAAATAGAATAGAAAATGATTAATATGTCTTCTAGTGATATTATTGAAGTCATGATGAATAGATTCTAAAAGAACCTTGGAATTTTTTGATTTTGTTACAGGTTTGGTTAAATATTGTCAAAACCGAAATAGCAAAGGATATCTTGAAGATGCGTGAGCCATTGGAGGTTAAGGACTTTTGGCACAAAAGCAGTTTTAAAGATGATTCAGTTTTCTATATTGTAAGTTTATAACAATAAAGCAATCCCGAGGATCTTCTGATCCTCAGGATGGCTTGATTTACTCAGATTATTGTATATATAGAGGATAATATATCCTAAAAGACAATCTAAGAATTGCGTTCAAGTATTCAGACTTAGAGTTACTCTGCACAAATCATTTTTGTGAATGATGTACCAACTATGAAGTTAATAAAAGATTTGATCATTTTAACCATTTATATATACTGAGTTTCTCGTAGAAGTGCTTCTAAGGACCACGGGCCCAGTCTAAAGGAGCTAATGTTTCAGCTGTAATTGTATCAGTTTAATTTTTGATTTACGATTCAATTCCCTTTCGCAATAGTTAAGATGAATGCATAAGGGTGCTAATGATTTCATACGGTTTGCATACAAAAGATAGACATCTCTCTTGAGTGTTAATGATTGTTGATTCCAATTTCCATTACTGTAGTTTTCTACTTGACAGTTCCTCACGTTTTCATACACGCTGTTCCTTTTACTTAAGATTCACATTTCCTTTTCCTTTTGAATAGGTTACAATCGTCGTTCCTTTCAGTTAAAGTTACAATTGTTGTTCCTTTCCATTCAATTATGTTTGTTGTTCCTTACGATTATATTACAATTGTAGTTTTTTCCCATTAGAATAGTTCGCTATTTCCTTTCCAACAATTTGATTCCTAGTTAATAGTCAATTCTGCAAGTCTTTACTCAGATTCAATCATTTTTTTTCAGTTAAATGAATTTAGCAGGTTAGCTAGTTCCTTTTCATTCACAGCATGTTAGAAATTAGATTTCAATCCTGTTAAGTAAGATCTTAATCTTAGAATCTTTAAATGAACATTTGAGGAACTTGATTGCATATAAACCTTAGGTTTGCTTTAGCTACACGATTTTAGCCTCTACAAGCTATCTGCATAGACTTTGCTGATGTTCTTGAGATAAAAGAAGAATCTTCGGCTTGATAAATTAATGTTAAACTAAGGCTATTTTAGGACATATTTAGAGCCCAACAATATCCACTTTATGACCACTCATATTGGTGGTTGTTGTGTCTGCGACCAAACTATGAGCTTTGCGGTGTGATTGCATAACCCCTCCAACGAAGATAACACTTGATAACATAGGAACCAGTGGGGGAGGTTATGTGAAGGATATAGTTACATTTGATGTAGGAGCATCCTACCTTCAAAATCAAACACATTTTATTAGACCTAGGGGGTATTTTGATTTACTAAGGGAGTGGGTTCCTTATTCTTGAATTAATGTAATTTCCTATGTTTAATTTTTTTCTATAAGGATTGCATACGATGAAGTTTGTTGAATTAATATTATTGAATGTAATCAAATCTTCCTTGTCAAAGCATATTTCGATAATTTGTGAGAGGTGGTTGAGGATATTGTGGATCTAAGAGATCCTAGGGATTTATTGTAGATTTTGGAGAGTGTGTTTAGGTTATGAAACTGATTAAATAGTTCTAACACTTCCCTTTATAATTGTAAGCCTATGTGCATGAAGGGTGTGGCCAATCGAATAGATAATCATGCTAAGAATGTGAATGTGAAAGGCTATTAGAGGAGAAATGCCTTATGTAAATCATATGTACAGTTTTGGATGATTGAGTAGTGAAATCACTCTATTTCAAGTGTTGTTTGGAAATGGCATGCTATACCGTTGTTTAGTGTATGTGTGTGAATGGTGAAAGTCCAATTCAAACTTTGTTAATTGTTGTGAAAGTATCAAGTGAAAGGTACACATAAGAATTGTGATACATTGTTGATCAAGAAATGATCAACAATGATCCTTCGAATCGTATTGAAATAAAGGGTAAACATAGTTTGAATCCAACTCTATGTGTAGATGAGGTTAAGAACAATGAATAATCCCCTTACAAGTGTGAATAAACAACAATTGTTAGATTAATTCAAACAATTGATCGTGATCACTGATTACATCAGACCGAAAGTATGATTGCATGTTAAATATGGACGATCGATATTTGATCTCATATCTAGAACGACGATGAAGAGTTATCTAGAGTTCAGGGTCTGAAGCAATGCCAAAGGATTCTTTGGCATAGTGCATTCAAAGTGCATAACTGGAGAAATACTCCAATAGGAAGAAGTCCAATCGAGGGTGAAAATCGATGGTGAAAATCGACGATAGAAGAGGAAGATCGACGGTTATGGTAAGCTCTCCATTTAGAATCCGAAGTAATGGTGGTAAGAGTGTTTTAGAGTATACATTTTGTTGGCAGGGCTTGCAGTTTTCTTGCACAGGACTTGGTTTTGTGATTAATGTAAAACTTTAAAATGCCAAAGGGGGAGTTTGTTGGTCAATTTTCACAAGCACCGTGGATCAGTTTTCATAGGCACAGTGGTTTCTAATTTGGAGATCAGTATGCCTCTCGACATACCAAAATGCGAAACTGCGAAGAAACCAGTGCCAGGAGATCAAATGTGAAGCAATCAGATCATTTCGGGGATCGTGACTTGGAGTGTCGAAACACTTCATCACAAAAACGTCGAAATGCCGAAATGCGAAAATGCTGAAATGCCGAAATGCTAAAAGACAAAATGTTGAAACGTCGAAATGTGAAATGCCGAAATATCTTTTTGTATAGGTTGTAGTCACTGCCATTGGTCACGTGAGAAGGAGGAGCTAGCACCAAGTTAAAGATCCTTTTCGGAGATCGCAACATGAAGATACGAGATGTCTTCACCTCAGGATTGCCGATATGCGAATCATGAAAGTGCCTTTTGGCAAAGGCCCGTGGTCACAACCCATGGGCATATGGAGTAAGCACGAGACCCATCTTCTACATCAAACGATGCAGATTAAATACTTAAACTGATCATGTGGTTCTTCTTCTTCTAGATGCCTTGGCCATTAATAATCACTGTAAGATATTTATTCAGTTATTGTAACTGAATCTTCGAAGCCTGAGGGTTCGAGTGTACACACTGAATGTATGGGGTAGAAATAAGTGAAATTCAGTGAGATGAAGGGTGAGTGCATATGGAATTAATGGTACAGCCGTAGCTCTAAAGTAAAATTCATTTCTATAAATGAAGATAAATATGAAATAAAATTATACAGGGACAGTGAGGAGAAAAGATGGGGCGAGAGGATTATGGAAGAAAGATGGCTCTGTAAAATTTGAGGATAAAATTTAATGCTTAATATTTGATAGAGAAGATAAGAGTTGGTTTGTATATTCTTAGTGACAGAGAAGGATTCCAGGGTGGTAGGGAGGAGAAAGGGGAGACTGTAAAAGTATCATGTACAAGTTGGTGCTTTTACATCTGGGAGTTGTAGCTTCCATTCAGTAGGTGCTGAAGAAACAGAGGTAGCAACCTCATCTGGGTTGTAGCTCAGATAAAATAAGAATGTAAAGAGTAGTTGGAGCTTGTCTTTCATTCATAAGAAGAAGATGTTTTTTCCTTTTGGGTTTCCTCATGAAAAATTACCGTGTCACTGTTTCATTTATGTGATTGTATATTTATTGGTTAAATGTATTACTGCAAGTTAAATGTTAAAGGCATGATTTATTGATTAACAAGTAATCTTCTTATAAAATGANCCCCCCGCCCCCCTCTCAGTTGACTTATCCTGTTCAAGAATTGGTATCAGAGCAGGTTACTTCAAGATATCAGTTTAACCACTGGAATATTTTGATCATTCATAATGGATGAGAAGTCAGAATTTACAAAACATGGATTGCCTTTATTTGAGGGTCATAATTATGCTTTTTGGAGTATCAGGATGAAGTTGTTTTCACAAAATCAAAGAGTAGATATCTGGCAAGCTGTACTAAGTGAATATAAAGTCCCAACAACCATTCCAATAGATGCTACAGGTAAGAGACTCTATGAGAGTAATTCCAAAGTTATGTATGCAATACTAAGAGGTCTAGCAGGGTCAGAATTTGTTAAAGTTATGCATTGTGCATCAACAAAAGAAATATGGGATAAATTGAAATATGTATATGAAGGAGATACTAAGGTAAAGAGTGCTAAGCTACAATTATATAGAAGTCAATTTGAAAGCCTGAAAATGGAAGAATCTGAAGATATAGCTACCTACTTTCTTCGTATTGATGAAGTTGTTAATACCATGAGAGGTCTAGGAGAAACAATTAATAATATTATTATTGTGCAAAAGGTACTTAGATCATTTCTTGCAAGATTTGATTCAAAAATATCTGCATTAGAAGAAAGAACAGATCTTGATACTTTAGAAATGGATGAATTACATGGAATACTAACAACATATGAGATGAGAACCTCTGGTGATAATTCTTTCAGGAAAGTAGCCACTTTCAAGGTAGAAAATAAAGATAAGAAAAAGGTTGAAGCAGAAATCAACAGTCATGAGGAGTCAGAAAGTGATGTGGAAGAAGCAAATTTTGTTAAAAATATGAAAAGAGGTACTGGAAAGTATAAAGGTAAGCTTCCTCTGAAAAACTTTGGTTGTGGAAGAATAGGACATTTTGCATCTGAGTGTCCTTACAATAAGCATATTGACAATGAAAAAGACAATGATAGAAAACATAAGGAATTCAAGAATAGACATAAGAAGTTTTTTGAAAGAAAAACTTACAAAAAGAAAAGCCTGTGTATAAAAGATGACAGTGATATTTAAGAATCTGGTGAGAGTGATGAAAGTTCAGATGTACAACTTTTTATGGATATGGAAAAACATGATGATCAGTCTGGTGAAAAAGAAGAAGGTGAATTTGATCTAGAAGATGAACTGGTAAGTGCTTTAAGTGAATTAAGAAAAGTGAGAAGGGAATGCAAACATTTTAAAAGATAAATTGAGAATCTAGAATTTGAATTACAAAAATCAAATGGTTTGATTGAGAGCACTGAAATCATGGTAGTTGACTTAAAAATTAAAATAGAAGAGGTGTTATAACCCTAATTTGCACCATACATGTTTACCTGGCATCAGGCCATCTCAGATCCCTTATTTGCCAAAGCAATGCTGAACAATTCTTTAAAAATCCTCTTTTACAAAGGTCCACATGCCCTACTCCATCACTGCATGCATGTACACGCTAGCTGACCTCAAACAACCCGTGTGGACTGACAAAAGCATGAAAAAAGGAAAATTGTCGACAGAACACACAGCTCTGGGTGAGTTAACTGAAACTCCCAGCCATGCATGGCCGAGGGTTCGTCCAAATACCTAGCTTCTTCTAGCCTATAAAAGAAGGGCTAGGGGTCCTATTTGGAAGAGGAAAAATATAGCAAAGAAACTCTGCCCATTTGCATATTCCCATTGTCCCAACCCTTTAGCCATCCTTGTGCCAAAGGAGATACAAAGCAAAGCAGTTGGCGGACAGTTGAAGAGGAGCCCAGGATCAGGTTCGCGGAGCAATGGCCGGTCTCGACTTTTTGTAAGTTGATTCATTCAAAGTAATAAAGAAAGTTCTTTTCTCGTCCCAATTCATGAGTTATTCATAATTTTCTAGGTACATGTTTGAATTTCTAACCCGTTAGTCTATAGGTGGTATGCATGTGTAGTTGTTTCTTGTCTTGTATGAAGTTCAAGTATTGGAAAGGAGATCTGTGAACAAGTAATCATGTGCGGCAAGGGATCGAAATTGAATGCCCGAAATGAGGTAGGTTGATCTAGCCATGCATTTACTAAAAAGAAATGGGATTTAAGTCTGGGGATGAAGGTAGAAAGTATATTTTCTATAGGTCATATCTGCATGCAAAGTCTAACCCTATTTTCTAGTTCGTAAGGAGATTTCCCTCACAACAAAATTGGCGACTGTACTGGGGAGGTCTTTAGGGTTCTCATGAGTTTTATGTGTTTTTGGGTAGTTTTTAGAAAAAGACTGGTTTTTTTTGCTGTTTGTTTTTTAGTTTCTGTAAGGTCCGAGCTAGCAGAGAGTCTGGTTTTCCATACCAGCTTTCTCTAATTTGCTTGACTTCGTTTGTCGGGACCCATTGAGGTACACATGGCCTGCATAAGTTCTACACGTGTGTACCCACACCCTACTCTCTTACAGCCCGCGTGCGAATGCTAGCTGAGGAAGTAGCAGTTGCGTGTAGAGTCTAGAGAATTTTGGAGGCAGTCATCCTCTTCCCTATCAGAATCAGACATTCTCACGAGTTTTCTGGAATTCTGTCTAAGTCTTGGTTGTTTGTAGTCCTATCTTAGATTGTTTTTTCTTTATCATTTTTCCTTACATTATTTGTTTTTTCTGTTAAAAAGAGTGTCCAAGCCTTCAAGGGATCCTGGTTATCAATATCAGTGGTCTCTTCCTGGTTTTGGGTTGTCTGTTTTCATTTTTTATCAGAGTTTAGATATACACACGACCTGTACAAGGTTAGCCCACATGTACACGCCCTCTGTCTCTATACAACGTGCATTCACACACTTGCTGTTAGATTAACAGTCACGTGCTTGTACAAGATACTTTTTGTTGAGGGTAAGGAAATCATCCTTTCCCTTGATAAGAATTATTCCTCTCAGGTGTTTGAATCTTTGTCTTAGTAGTCAGTAGCTTAGGATTAATCTTACCCTTATCTTGCTTTTTCTCATTTAAAAGTTGTCATAAAAAATATTTTTTTAGGGTTTTTAGACAAGTGTGAGAGTCATTTTTAAAAAAAATTGCTAGTGTGTGATTTTTGACCTGATTCTTTGCGATCTGCGATTAGGCCATAATTCTTTTTCTTGGTTTTTGCTTGTTGGTATTTTTCCTTTTTTTCTTTATCAAGCATTTAAATAAAAAAAAAATCTCTTTTCATTTTCTTGTTTGGTTGAAGAGTGTGTTTCTGCATTATTAGCCAGGGAAAAGTCATTTATTTCATAATTTTTTGCAGTTTACTTAGATCATAAGTAGCTTGTAGTCAAGTGAAATTTATTTTGAGTTTGTTGTCCAAAATCTTAGAAAATTAAAAATATTTATTTTGAAAAGTTGTTGAAATTTTGCATTAAGTAAAAGTTTTGTTTCCAGTTTTTTTATTCATTTTTTGCTTTTGTATTTTACACATCATTAGTTTCACTTTCATACCCCTTGAAATAAGACAAATCCATAAAATTAATGCTAAATTTAAAATCTACTAGACTTTTATGTTTGTAGGGTTTACCAACTAGTTCAGGATTAGGGCCTTGGATTAGGTTGGAGAGGAAACTCTTCAAGGCCATTTAAAATCAAACATTGGAGTCTGAGTTAGGGAGTGTCTAAGTCCAGTTTCCTGAAATTGATCCATGACCCCCCTCTAACACAGGGGATAAACACGAGGTCGCGTGCAGAAACGTAGCGGAGATAACCCCTCCAAAGATGGACCAATCGTAGTGGAGAACACATATAGAGGGCTTGTTTTGGGATTCCGTTGATTGCATTTTCCATGGGGCTTCATGGGTCTCAAATCCATTTGAGTTCCTCAGTTTTCTTCCAGAACACTTTCTTTTGATACCCTTGACATGTTTCAGGCTCGATACCCTGCTCATTGTGGTCTACCCGACTTTCGACTGTACCCGCCTGGTAACTGTTTGCGCGTTGGCAACCTAGTTGCCTATATATTTTAGGGACATACACAGGTGACTGTGGGGGTATACCAAGGTACCTAGGATAGACATCAGGCCACACTTTGCAGAGTATACTCGGAGGGTGCTTCCGTGTTCGAGTTGCACTTGCACCGGTAAGTTGCTCTAGCGTTGGTTGTTGTAACAGTTCTTCCAATTAGTTTAGTGTTTGTTGTCTTATCGTCTAAGGAATTTTTTAGTGTGTGTTAATTTTGAGCGTTTAGAATACCTTAGAGTGTCTTTGATATTCTCACACAGTGGAGGATCATGAGCTCCGCTAGTCATAAAGGATTCTTGGCCTGCCGCCGGTTACACTGGATCCACCCCCGCCACCATTGAGGCGAAAGCTAGACCAACAAGGGTATTTTGAAGCGACCGGGTTACAAACAATTGTGCTTGACCAACACCAGGAGGAATCGACCATTTTGGACCTTGAAGCACACGCTCTTGGCCCGGTTGAAACCACAACCACTGATTTCTTAGCACCTTTCATCATACCAATCCAATTTTACGAGCGCCAGACAGTGTTGCACATAGCAATGGAAACAAATGTTGTTACTCCCTCTGGGAATTCTTCCATTCCCACTATGGTTGTCCCCATAGGAGAGTTTTCACCTCCTAACCCACCGTCATTGGTCCAAGCTACCATGGTATCGACTGCTTCTACATCACACACTGGTCTGATCCCATCTTTAGCGGCGACCACAACCCCTTTCACACCAAGTGCGATAGGCCCTCCATTCTCATACATGATGCCTAGTTTGGGTACAAGTTATGTACTTTCTTAATCCACTTTACAGACTTTAGGTCTGGGGGCAGGGAGCTCTAGCACTCCTCTGCAAGGTCACATCGGGGGAACTCCTACTCCTTTTAACACTTTTCCTTACAGAGGGAGTCATATACCTCCTTCGTCCCCTTCACTCGGTGGCTCACATCAATAGTCCGCTGGGCAACCTACACGCCATAGTATATTTGGAGCGGGGAGTCAAGGACCACCTTCACATAGTATGTCAGTAGGTTTGAAACCATTTTCTTTGGCCAGAACGTTTGGCAACAATGCCTTCTCATTGGCCGCTTTCCCGACTGGGGGCAATCCTAGTTTTGGACAATCTACTCCTATGCAGGGTACTATTCCTGCACAAGGGACAAACCTAGGAACTTATTCTGCAACAGGACCTTGGAATTCAGGGTAGGGATCCGTTCTCTCATTTGGAATGCTGATCTGGGGTAATTCTTTCCACAATCAATGGAACCCCGGACAAACTACTATGCCCATCCCCACGGGACCACCATGGGGCAATCCTTCCCAGAGTCCTTCGAATATAATGCATGCCCAACCATCTATGTCCTATTTGGGAAATCAGCCGATAATGTCTCCACATATGGAAAATCCATATTTTGGTCAGGGCCATGGTTTCTACCAAAATCCAGGCCCACAACCAAACTTTTCCTAGCAACCTGGTGCCAGTCAAAATCCAAGCCCCTTTTTCCCAGTTTATCACCAACAACCCAAACTACCCTTTCTGACGACTTTACACTTTCCTGATTTGACAAGGTTGTTGAATGACCCCATTTGTCATGATCCACGTTGGCCTCCTATGCCGACGAAGTTGCCTTCAGACATTCCAAAGTTTGAAGCCAAGACTAATGAAGATCCAGGAGATCATGTGACTACCTTCCATATTTGGTGCTCATCTAACTCATTGAAAGATGACTCCATATAGTTGTGATTGTTTCAACGTACTCTCATTGGGAGTGCCGCGAAATGGTACATTGAGATCGATCACTCAAGATACTCTTCCTTCGGTGAGCTGGCAATGGCTTTCCTAAACCATTTTCAGTTACCTGTGAGATACAACGCTGGCACAGAGATGCTGGCCAATTTTGAGCAGACAACAATGGACCATATCTCTGATCACATCCGAGAATGGAGACGCCAGAAGAGTCTAATCAAGGTGCCAGTCCCACCAACATTTCTCCTTGAGGGGTTCCCTAAGTCTTTGGTCCTGCAGTTATCCAAAGACATCGCAACGTCGGGTGTATTCTCTGAAGAAGACACCATCATGAGAGCTCAACAATTTGAGCTCATATATTCTCAGTCCAGTTTATTATACAACATCTTTCCAGATGCACCACGCTCAATACTGGATAAAACTAGATAGAGAGCTGGACCACATGCCAATGGTATTGTTGGTTCAGCACACACAAAGCCCGTTGACCAATTGATGAAGCAGTTGCAGCAGTTATCCATACAACACACAATGACCAACCAAACTACTACTTTGGCTGCTCCCCCTACCCAAACGTTGTAGGTACACACAGTGAAATCAACTAACCCAAAGGCCATCCAACAGCCTGAAGGAAAGAAAAAACAATGGAAGAAGGGTAAGGGGGATACAAAACCTATCGATAATGCTGGCGGGGACAACACTGAAAAACAAAAGTTGAGGTATCCATGCAACTTGTGCATGAAAGACCACCCGACCCATCTCTTTCCTTGACTTGCAGAGGCCCAAAAGTTTGTGACGCATCAACAACAGGTTGTGTTGAATAATCCATTTCAGCATGGGAAAAATCTAACTCAAGCCTCTGCAAGCACAGAAGGGGGAATCCAGGAACCATGTCCGCCAACGAACAACCCTGCATCCGTGAATGTATATATGGTTAGGGGTGACGCTTTTATATCGACTAGAGCACACGACTATAGTAAACCAAACATTTCTGAGAAGGGTAAAGAAGCTGACCTCCTATCTCTTTCTCTACAGATTGAGAAGACGTTGGGAGAAACAATGACACACATTCCCAAAGGTGCATTTAAAAAATCTTCTCATAACCCAAATGCAAGGGCCTCCCAGAACTACTCTGTGGTGGAGGATTTATCACAAACCCCTTGTGCTATGTCCACTTTGGAGGTCCTCCAAAGTTGCCCTTCCCAGAGGAAATCCTTGTTAACCGCTTTAGGATCTACCAAGACTTGTAATATGGGTACAATCATGCTGGATACAACTGACTTAAAACCTCGTCTACCTTACCACGTAGTGTTTCAGATAATAGTGGCTTATCCCACGAAAACTTTTACTCGGAATATCTTTCACATGGTGGTTGATGAGGGCGCCTCGACATGTGTTATGTCATTGGCATGTTGGAATGCCATTGGACCATCCATTTTGTCTCTGTCACCTACTCTCCTCACCGCTTTCGACAGACATTCTTTCTGACCACATGGTATCGTTCCTTCTTTCCCCGTACAGTTAGGAGGGAAAACCATGTGCGTCGAAGTTGAGGTAGTCGATGCTCCCTTCGACTATAACCTCTTGTTAGGAAGGAGTTGGACTTATGCCATGCAAGCTGTGGTTGCTACAGTCTTTTGGGTCTTGTTTTTTCCACACAAGGGCCAGATAGTGACCATCGATCAATTGTGCTTCTCTAGACCCGACCCTGCTTTGGGGGCATCCATGGTTCTGATGCTTGATAATCCTCAACTAGGTGTCATCAACGTAAGGGTTGGTTTGTGCCCATCTTTGATGGGTACCTTCGATTACCCACCCCCTTAAGGTGATATCAAGTTTATATCCAATCACCATAAGGTTGAGATTTTTCAAGTTTCATTGTTCCACACGACTTACTTCGACGATCCGTGGACACTTCCTTCCCCATCGGTCACGATGGATGGGACAGGGCATCTAGGCATGTCCATGCCTTTGTCCGTAGCTGAGGTAGCGTACTCCTTAGTCCAGCAAACTTCAGCCCACACTGATCTAGCTCCTGTACAAGAGTTAGATCCTCTTCTAGAGCCTATTTGGGCTCAGGGTTCTCTCGCTCACACCAATTCATTGGACTTAGTCTTGCCCTCTGATGAAGCAATAATTGAAGCAATGACTAGTCCAGATAAACCCTGGCAAGATCTTCATCATAGATCATATTTCCTCCCAGAGTTAAGCCGAATTGAAGCAGGAGAATTCACCTTGACCATGACAGGAGAGCGGTCTTGTCCTATTAATCCCTTAGCTACACATGAGGTTTATGCTGAGGGTAATATGGAAAATAGCGTTGAAACCTTACCGATCAATATCTCCTGAAACCCTGGCATCGTGGAGAATGTCTTCGTCGGAGCGGACTGATCCCCCGAAGAGATTCAAATCTACACAGATCTTTTCAAATAATTTTGTGACGTTTTTGCCTGGTCTTATGAGGAAATGCCAGGCATCGACCTAAGAATAGTTGAACATGAAATCACAATGTATCCTGATGCCAAGCCAGTTCAGCAGAAGCTTCGTCTAGTTAATCCTAAGAAAGCCGCGACCATTAAGGTTGAGGTTGAGAAATTTCTCAAAGTCAAGTTTATATATCCTATCCATTTGACCCAATGGGTGTCAAACCCCGTGTCGGTCAATAAAAAACAAGGCACGATTCGTGTATGTACCGAATTCCGTGATTTGAATAAGGCATGTCCCAAAGATAATTTTCCCACACCATTCATCGACCAGATCATTGATGAATGTGCGAGTTGCGAAGCCTTTTCTTTCATGGATGGTTTTTCGTGATATAACCAAATTCAAATCAAACCCGAAGACCAACACAAAATTACATTCATCTGCCCGTGGGGTACATTCACATATCGAAAAATGCCTTTTGGTCTCAAAAATGTTGGAGCCACCTTTCAACAGGTCATGTCTTTTTCTTTTCATGACCTCAAGCATATAGTCGAAGCTTATCTAGATGATTTAGCATCACGATCTTGCAAGAGAATGGATCATCCCACACACCTCCGACTTATATTCAAACATTGTCGCCACTTTCGGATTCACTTGAATCCAAACACGTGCAACTTCTGCGTAATGTTAGGATGATTTTTAGTATTCATAGTATCAACAATAGGGATCATGGTCGATCCTCTCAAGGTTGAGGCAATAATTCAATTTCCCCCCCCCCACGCACAATCCTTCAACTTCAGAGTCTACAAGGCAAGGCAAACTTTTTACGACACTTCATCGCCAACTATGACTAAATCACCAAGGGATTTATGTGATTACTGAAGAAAGACGTTCCCTTTTACTGGGACAATGCAGCTCAACGCTCTTTCGACGCATTAAGACATGCCCTCACAACTACCCCTCTGCTCCGACCACCTAACTATAACAAAGATTTCTTATTATATCTGGCTGCAGTAGAGTCAACCATTGGCATTGTTTTAGTTCATGAAGATAACTTGTTCGTAGAATACGTGATCTATTACCTAAGCCGAGGCCTCGTAGGACCAGAACTTATTATTCTCACATCAAAAAACTTGTGTTGGCAGCAATTCATGTTGTTCAACGGTTCCGTCATTATGTTTTGTTTCGCAATACCACCATCATTGTTGTCATGAATCCATTCCAGTACATGTTGACACGACGGGTAATAGGCGGAAAAATCAGTATATGGATAGTCATCCTCCAAGATTTTGACTTAGACTTCGTTTCAGCAAAGTCCAAAAAGTCACTAGTCTTCACAGAATTTATTTCGGAACTTTTGGTTGAGTCAGGTGACGTTGTGCTTGAAGAATCGCCTATCCGAGGAGATATGTTTTTGATCCCATCTTCATATCCCTGGTATGGAGATATACTTATCTATCTCGATACTTTGAAGTGCCCCACCACTTCTTCTCGCGATGAGCGTCAACGCATACGCCATCAGGATAAGAATCATCTCATCATCGAAGATACATTGTATCAGAGAGGTGTAGACTGCATCCTACGTCGATGTCTCACTCACGAGGAAGGATTTATCGTGCTTAACGATTGCCATACTGGAGCTTGTGGCGGTCATTTTTTTGGGTTGGAAACAACCCAAAATATTCTACGAGCAGGTTACTTCTAGCCGACACTTATCAAATATTGTATCGAATCGGTCAAGAAGTGCCATCCGTGCCAAATCTTCTCTCGGAAGATGAGGGCACATCCCACTCCCATGTTTCCTGTCATCATAGTTTGTCCCTTCACCAAGTGGGGGATTGATTACACTACTTGAAACCCTCCTTCAGCAAGGGGGAATCGCTATATCATCGTAGCTGAAGACTACTTCACAAAGTGGGTCGAAGCTATGCCAACGTTTAAAGATGATGGAGAGACTGCAACTCTCTTTTTATTCAATCAGATAATAGCAAGGTTTGGCGTCTCGAGGGAGAATGCCACTAACCATGGCAGTCACTTTCAGAACCAAATGATGATTGATTTAACATCAAAGCTTGGGTTACAGTAAGAACATTCATCACCCTACTACCCCCAAGAAAATGGCCAGGTGGAAGCTGTAAACAAAACTCTTAAGACTATTTTACAACAAACTATCAACTTAGCCAAGTCAAATTGGCATTTGATGTTATACTTGGCATTATGGGATTAATGAAGATCTGTTAAGACTGCAACCAGATTTTCACCTTTTCAACTTGTTTATGGGTTGGAGGTAGTCTTGCCCATCGAATGTCAGATCCCATCTCTAAAGTTGGTAGTACAATTATTGGCCGACACTTCTCCACTTGAAGAACAATTAGTATACCTTGAGCAGTGTCGTGATGCGGACCTGGCGAACGAGTCTCACAAACATAAGGTCAAGTGTCAGTATGATAGGTCCATTCGTCCTCAGATTTTCTCTGAGGGTGACCTTGTCCTGGTCTACGACCAAGATAAGGACCCCCTGGGGGCAGGAAAATTCAAACCCATGTGGTTCAGACCTTTCATCATAAAAGAGGTTTTAAAAAAGGGCACTTATCATCTGGTCGATTTTGAAGGGAATGCTTTGGCGGAGCCTAGAAATGGGCTCTACCTTAAGAAGTATTACTCATAGGTAGGTCACTGTGGGTAACTTTTTGTCACATATGTATAGTCTTTGTACTATTACTTTTTAGTTTCTTTTAGTGTTATGGACGTGTTGTTGATATTATCTTTCGTCATTGTGGCAGATGTCAAGTGATTCTGAGGTGTTCATTGGGTATGCAGACGGTGCTAATCGACACACTCGGAGGCTTGCCTCTATAGCTTGGGTAATATTTACACCTCAAGGCCAACTATTATCTTCCGGAGGTATATGCTTAGGTGACACCACAAATAATGTTGCCAAGTATAGCGCAGTTATTGAGTTGCTTCGTGGCATTTTGTCATTGGGTATCTCTCATCTTCAGGTCTATCTTGATGCTCAACTGGTTGTGTCTCAGTTAAACAGAGTGTATGAGGTTCATGATCCAACTTTACACCGACGATTCCTTAGGGTACGTCTCTTAGAATGAAACTTTGATTATATTACATATTTTCATGTTCCTAGGAGATTAAACCAAGTTACAGATACTCTAGCTAATCAAATTTTAGATTGGCATCTTGCACACATATGAAAGAACATTGACATAAGCATGTAAATACATTTTTTCACACATGATCCATAAGACACAAAAGACCAAAAAACCATATATAATATCATAAAGTAACCAGAGTACATAGATGGACACAAGCACCTCAACAAATAGGACCAATAATGAGTCACATGGATTATGCCCTCAAAAAATATATACAAGTAGTGCTCGTGGCACGTAAAAATGTCTAGCTAAAGTCAGGGCATGTGGGCCTTGTTATACTGGTCCACAACATTGGCTAAGTACCGAAACAACCAGACCCACGTCCGTGGTGCCCTCACTACATGAGGCTGCATAGATGGTGGAAGGTCCTCAATCTCTGCCATCGAGACTGTGCGAATGAGCGTAGTGAAGTTACGCTCAACCCATCTCAGTACCCTCTCAACCTCCCTGGCTGGAAGATCTCCTACTACTGTTGGTCCCCTGATGGCGGTAGGTGCAGCCCCTAGCCAAGGATGACACTTGTTCCTCACATAGTCAGCAGGTCGCACTGGTCCCACGTCTGCACACAATGAACATATATCCATCAAATACTCTGGCATAACAAAAAATTGATATATATAACAAAACAATATAAAAATTACATATACAACCAAAAAAATACAAAGGTGGACTTACCCATCTCCCCTCGCACGTCACCAGGAGGTACTGGTATCTCCAGGTCCCTCGAAAAATCAATCCCAACATATGGGTAGTCCTCTATAACCAGGATCTATCGTGACAACCATGCAAAAAAGTCATCATCAAAGGACTCATTGGTCCTTCCACCACCCTGTCGCGACAGTAGTACTGCCCATCTACACACAGTAGGAAGAGAGGCCTGGTGTCCTTGTACCACTACTCGAGGACTAAAGCTCAGAATTATCTCAAAAAAGAACGAACACAGAATGGTCCCAAACCCGAAGTTTCTATGTGTCTGCAAATGCCAATCTGTCAATTGCCTCTTCATGCACTCAAGAAAAGTGGTACTCCAATCAAAAACTTGTGCATTCAAGCACTGGAAAACACAGTTCATCTGTGCGCGGGATGCCTGATGTAGAGTCAAAGAACTAGTAATGCTCCCAATAAGAAATACTATCGCCTGTAGCAATAGGTTAGTGAACTTGCTTATAGGCACCTGCGTGCTCACGTGGTTCGTATCAGCTACACAATATAGGCCTATCAATTCTGCTATGTTATGTGGCCCCGCAGGAAAAGTCCAAAAATTGACTGGTTCCTCTCTCCTAGAGAGGCCAGTCAAAAAGTAAATGTCCTCAACCGTGGGCACCAGTAACTGCCCCTCTAACATGAATGCCTTTGCATCTGGATGCCAGTAGTCAACCAAGGAATTCAGTAGCCTAGGTTGTGCCCGCATGAAAGTACATAGAAAAAATTTGAGTAACCCACACTACATCAATGTAGCCACAGCATTGGGGTCTTCCCTGACCAACTCATTCACCTGTTCATGCTCTCTTTCTCTCCAATGGACATACATCCTGCAAAACAAAAAGGTTCAGGAGAGTTAAACCCTTGCTTTTTGTGTCTTTAGCATTCAATAATGGGGCCCACGTGTGTTGTATTAGCGACAATCGTGTGTACACGCGGGCATAGTTTACTCTGCCCGAATGTACATGCGGCCTGTCCTGAGACAACTCGCATGGACCTAGGACCGACCTTTTAAAGGTCGACGCCCCCCTAAAAAATGAAACCCAATGCATAATTAAAGACATAAAATGCAAGATAAGGGAGTTTGTACTTACTTGGTCCAGACAGAAGTTCGTTTCATCCACTGTAGCTCCCGGAATCGCCACTTTAATCAAAGGGGGTCTTTTGGCTCTAGAGTCAATTTCCAAATTAGCAATGGTGATAATGAGCTGCTAGACTTTTTGGCCTCTTTTTGTCACTTTTTTGGCCTCCCTTATCATTTTATTTATACCAAAATTATTTAGAGTGATTCATGAGTTATAGAGGAGGGATTTGATCGGGTATTGGGACAATTTTTTTTGAGTTTTAAGTATTTTTCGACGGTCAACTTGAACATATAGGTTAGGTTTCTACCCTGATTTTTGTATCTCGCTATCTTTTTTCTTTACCATAGGATCGATCCCATCAGGTTGTGACACAGAACCATCATCTCTGCTTTAGAAGTGTCGCAACTTGGTGGTAGAGATTACTAGAACATGAATTCCCTAGGTAGATCCTGGTTGCATTATGGTATTCATGCTACCCCTAAAAACACTGAAGGTTCGAGAGTCCTTGTAGTTTTTCCTGAATACGAGTTTGAGCCTCATTTGCATGATTCTTCTTCGCTCTTTACCTCACCCTCAGGACTCCCAAAAAATAACGGGTCTTCTTTTAAGCCCTTTTCAGACCCTCTAAATATGAAAAGATTGCCGAGCAATCTTATGGCCTTTCACGCTCGTTAAAATGAAATTTGAAGTCACGTCTGTCTAGCAGTAGTTTACCCCTTTTTCGGTCCAGACGGTCAACTGTACTAACAAAGGTATACTCTATGGAACTTCATCTCTATAGAAGAGTACTCTCAGGTATAATTTTATCCATTTTTCGGGCCTGAGGGACTAAACTTACGAAGAAGGAACCCCCACGGAGTCCATAGTTAAGCTCTTTTTAGACTCCCTAAAATTGAAAAGATCGCCAAGTGACCTTATTCTTTCACACTCGTTAAACTGGTCCAGAAGAACATTCCTGATGGAGTCCATAGTTCATCTTTTTTCAAACTCCTTAAAAATGAAAAAATGGCCAAGTGATCTTGTCCTTGTCACACTCGTTAAAATGGTTTTGAATCGATGTCTTATCGGTGCTAGTTTACCCCTTTTCGAACTGACTAGACTATCTTCGAAAAATGTACCCCAACACAGTCTCCTTTTATGTTTTTTCAGACTCTCTAAACATGAAAAAACCACCGAGCTTACCTTGTATGATCTTGCTAAACTTACATTGAAGGACGTTACCATTGTGTGTTTTATTAATCACGTTTTCATACCTTATACACCAGCCTTGTAACAATTTTCTTCTGCGTCTTAACACCTTTGGCCCTCAGAGGATTTTTCCCAAGTATCATTCTACTAGAACATCAGTCTTGTCCTTGCGCCTTGAACTTGTATGTTTGAAACACTCGTTCCTCCATTGTAACGTAATATTCCTTTATTCGTTTTCCCAAAATTATTGAAAAAGACAAAAAAAAAAAAAAAAATATACCCCAAAAAGAGGAAGGGAAAAGTATTTTCTTTATTGGCAGCATAATGAGTCGCCCTTGGATAAAGCACATCTGTCTGTTTTTTCATCAAACTATGGGATGTAGTATGACCTTAGGATGTTTTTTCTCACTATATACAATCGTGTCCTCCACCGTTTGGGTATCCTTCCAAACATATGGAGAGTTTGCATTGCCTCCTACTTCGTAGACTTATGATTAATGCCATGTTGCCTGAGTCTCATCATTTGTCTTGCTATTGTACAAGGGAAGTTTTTCACCAAGCCTGAGTCGACCCCTCTGCAATATGTCTCTTGTCCTCATACTCAGCCATCCTGAATGTCCAATCAAGTCCTTATTCGAAATCAATGAAGCCTTCATTATGATCATCAATATTATCTAGTCTATGACCGACAAGCCGTCGAAGACCTCTGGGTAGTGCATTCGTACACTCATATTACACTCCTACCCGAGTTTTGAAGATTTTGAAGTTGTTTCTCGAGCTTTAAAGATCTCATCTCCAACCATCAGGCCGTATCAACTTCTATAAGATGGATACTCCATATGTATATCTTTTTGATTTTGAGATGTAGATCTGTTGTGTATTGTTTGCAGCTACTCTTTATATAGTTATATGACATGGATCTACAGTGTATTTGGTTGGTAGCCATGATTCTATTTTATCCCGAGCATGGGTATGCCCGTCTCGGTGAGACATTTGTTATTTTGCAGACGACACCTCCTGGTTCTTGATCCTTGGGCTCAATCGTTTGGCACATCAGTAAATATTGGTAATGTATTTCAACCATTAGATGCTCTTCTGACCTCACGCATTAGGGGGCATCTGTTATAACCCTAATTTGCACCATACATGTTTACCTGGCATCATGCCATCTCAGATCCCTTCTTTGCCAAAGCAATGCTGAACAACTCTTTAAAAATCCTCTTTTACAAAGGTCCACGTGCCCTACTCCATTACTGCATGCGTGTACATGCTAGTTGACCTCAAACAACCCACGTGGACTGACAAAAGAATGAAAAAAGTAAATTTGCCGACGAAACACACAACTCTAGGTGATTTAACTGAAACTCTCGACCATGCATGGCCGAGAGTTTGTCCAAATACCTAACTTCTTATAGCATATAAAAGAAGGGCTAGGGGTCCTATTTGGAAGAGGAAAAATATAGCAAAGAAACTCTTCCCATTTGCATATTCCTATTGTCCTAACCCTTTAGCCATCCTTATGCCAAAGGAGATACAAAGCAAAGAAGTTGGAGGACAGTTGAAGAGGAGCCCAGGATCAGGTTCATGGAGCGGTGGCTGGTCTCGACTTTTTGTAAGTTGATTCATTCAAAGTAATAAATAAAGTTCTTTTCCCGTCCCAATTCATGAGTTATTCATAATTTGCTAGGTACATGTTTGAATTTCTAACCCGTTGGTCTATAGGTGGTATGCATGTGTAGTTGTTTCTTGTCTTGTATGCAGGTCAATTATTGGAAATGAGAGTTGTGAACAAGTAATCAAGTATGACAAGGGATCGACATCGAATGCCCGACACGAGGTAGGTTGATCTAGCCATGCATTTACTAAAAAGAAATGGGATTTAAGTCTGGGGACGGAGGTAGAAAGTAGATTTTCTATAGGCTATATCTGCATGCAAAGTCTAACCCTATTTGCTAGTCCGTAAGGAGATTTCCCTCACAACAAGAGGCTAGAGTGACTGAAGAAGCTCTAAATAAAATTCTTGCAGAAAAAGGATAAGGAAAATGAAGGTTTAAAAATTGAATTAGTCTCATTAAGAAAGAAAGTACAAGAAAATAACATGAATCATAGTTCTCAAGTGTTAGATCAAATTATTAGTAGTCCAAGATCAACATATGATAAGACTAGAATTGGTTATAAATCTATAGTAACTAATGGATGTTCTAGTTCAAGTTTTGAGAAAGTAGGTATAGAGGATAATCATGAGAAAATTACAAGCAAGAAGATGGAATCAGAAAGGCAAGAAGAAAATCAGGGTTCAACAATGCATAGAAGAAGTTATGGCAGACATCAAAATAGGTTTGAAGGCCACTATTTATTTTGTTATAAGTATGGACATAAGGATACATTTTGTGATAGTTTTTCAAGAAAGATAAATGCACATAACAGTCATGAAAGGTCTAATTTTGAATATGGAAGAGGACATGGTAAAACTAGTCAAAACAATATAAACTACTCTTACAAAAGATTTGACACCTTAAGATATGAGACTGAATGTTACAAGTGTAACAACTTTGGGTATGTGTCAAGAAATTGTCCTATGAGTTTTAAAAAATTTAATGAACCCACTTACACAGATATGAAAACCAAATATTGGAAAAAGAAAAGTGAAAATCTGAACACTGAAAAATGCACTATAGATCTACAAGAAGAACATAAAGTAAAATGGATTGTGGATAGTGGATGTTCAAAGCATATGTCAGGTAGAAAACAAATCTTTTTTGAACTAGATGAAGGAAAAGAAGGTACAGTCACCTTTGGAAATGATCAATCAGCTAGGATAGTTGGAAGAGGAACTGTATGTCTAAACAACAAGAAAATCATGGCTGAAAATGTCTTATTGGTTGAGGAAATGGAACATAACTTATTGAGTGTAATTCAAACCTGTGATAAAGGTCTCTTTATGATTTTTGATTCAAAAGGATGTCAAATCAGATATATAAAATCAAATAAACTAGTTGGAACAACCACAAGAAGTTCAAGCAACATTTACCTACTAGATGAAGAAAAAGAAAAATGTTATCTTGGGAGTGAAGATGAAATTTGGTTGTGGCACAAAAGACTTGGACACATTAACTTTGAAAATCTGATTCAGTTGAATAAAAATGAAGCAATAAGATATTTACCTGTCATAAAGAATCTTTCAAGTTCTGTCTGCAAGCAATGTCAACATGGTAAGCAAACTAGAGTTAAATTCAAAACCGAAGAACATTCAACAAATAAACCATTGGAAATAGTACATGTTGATATCTGTGGACCTATGAGAACAAAAAGGTTAAAAGGAGAAATGTTATAGGATAAATCCGTAAGTGCGGACACGAACCGATCTCCCTAGATCCACCTGGATCTAGAACAAAACAGGACATAATATACCGCTTTCCCTAGATCTAACTATTGAATTAAATTGGAAGTAAGAAGAAGATATGTACCTTGTAATCGCTTCCTTGGTCTTTGTTGTTCCTTGCTTCGTTCCAACGCTCTTGTGCGGTCAAGATCAAAACAGCACAAGCCAACCGAAGTGAAAGCAAATAATATGTCCAATAGCTAATCTATACATATGATCAAGGAATTATGTAATCAAGTAGATCTCACTTTATGGGAAAGAAATATATCACTGTATCATATTAATTGAAAGAGAAACTTACAACTTGAGCCTTGATGTCGTAGATCTCCTTTCGATGGCTCCTAGCTCTGACATACACACTTGCTCATGCATGAAGAAAATCAACCACTTGTGATGACTTTGATGTTGTCTCTTGCTATTGTAGCATCAGTCCTCCATACAGTCTCGCACTAATTCTATAATCAATCTCTAGCTAGCTTACTGCTTGTTTGCTTAACCCTCTCCATGAGCAATCTCCTCAATATATAGGAGAAGATAGTTTAGTTACTTGGATAGGGAATGATCCCAAGATATATGGAATGCCAGTACTTGAATAACCACTCGAAAGCCAACTCACTCTTCTAGAAGATTCCCTTCTAGAAGGTTCGAGATTCTTATCTTTTTCCCCTTTAAGAACATGTTCGCACCCAAACAATGAGTACAGTGCGAGAAGTTCACACTCCATCTTAAAGCAACCTGCGGGAATCAGGCATTCTCGCAGGTGAATATATAAGTAGCCTGCGAACATGCTTCAAAGTGTGAATCCTAGAAGAAGACAACTGTAACTTTTCTCAGGAAAGTGTTCTTGGTAAAGAGCTTGATTTTCCATCATCATAACATCATCATGACATCATCACAATGACCAAATTTGTGGATAACAGAATGCCCCCCAAAGTCTGAGAGTGGAACCAGTGACAGTCGATAGAATTTGTAAGCTGCATGTGTGTGTCAAGAACCATAAGCACATCTAATCAGAAACCTGCAAACATCCAAGCATCAGCAGAATATCATGTATATCAAATCCGAGGTAGGCATTCCCATACTCAGATCATAGACTGACGACATCATAAACCAAGGTCATGGCCACCAATCATACACTGTGGATCCATGCCGTCATTATATAGCACAGCCACCTGAATACACTGTGGATCTGTGCAAATTTTTTTAAATCAAGACGACATAGCCACGAAACATACACAATGGATCTATGTGTCGCAAATTATACATACTCCACCGCAACCTGGATCACATGGATAATATCTAGGGTCTTCAATCTCATCGCCCAAAAGTACAAATATAACCATGTGATTACATGTGTCGAAGTCGAACATGGTAGAAACGACTTGATTACCGGTCATTGATGCATACCGTTAACAAGTGCGAGGGAAATCACCATTGATGCCAATGACTCCCAAGGTACTATAGTACAATCCATCGACTGTGAATAAATGAGATGATGTCGAACACTCGACGGAATCCCTCGATCAGGGGTCAATGATGTAAACCCACTGTCGAAAGCGAGAAACTTGCCATTGAGGCATGCAAGCGTCAAGGTACTAAATAATTTCTAAGTCTTGATACCGGATAATGTGCTGAAGTCGACAGAACAAGACTCGTCATAGGAGGGCCTTGATGTATCCCACATCAGTGACATGAAATGAGTAACAGAGTTTGAAAGTGAAACAGAGCATGTGACAATTGGACTTTGGACACAGGGAAGGCCGAAACGGAGTGAAAGCATAACTGCAGATGGCCGACTCAATATAGGTTTGGACTGCTCTTGAACATATGAATGACACGACCAATGTTTTGGAAGTATTGACTCAAAGACGACACATGGAAAGACCTTGTTATTGAATCGAATGAGAGACAAATGGATTTCCCAAACCAACTTCAAATGATGAATAGGGGGTTTCATGTTCAAGAGCGACACTTACTGCCAATTAACACAAAGATGAAACATATCCCTTTCCCAAATTTTCCCCCACCATTTCTGGCAAGTACCTCTTTATTTTTACGCAAGCTTGAAGAGGATCACATATGCTTGTTGATATAAGCTCATCCTTCGGACGAGTTCCTCGGAGTATTTTTAACGAACCCTAAGAAGGAGTGGTTTGGCCCCATCACGGGTCAGTCAATGTTTGTTTAACGAGTCCAGAGATAGAAAACTCGAAGGTTTTTCAAGATTATAGAGTTTGGAAAAACACTCAAAAGAGAACTCTCTCAGTGCCTTTTTTGTACAATAGTCCAACTAGACCGAAAAAGGGTTAAACTATCGCTCGAAGGATGCGTAACTTCAAATACTTTAACGAGCATGAAAAGAGCAAGATCGCTCGACAATCTTTTCATATTTAGGGAGTCGTGAAAAGAGATTAAAGTTAACTCCAGGGGGGTTCCTTTTTCGTGTAACCACAGCGAGCCCGGAAAAGAGATAAAACAATGATCGATCACGTTTTCAAGTTTTTCGCAAGTGCAAGAACGGATAAAAGGGCACTTGAGGTCTTATATCAAAACCATAAGAAACAAACAAAAACACACCACATCGCAAAAGTTTTTGTCCATAATCATCTGCATTGGGTACCTGCAAGTCATTTTACTCACTTCCAGATTAGTAACTAGGGTTAAGTAATGAATAAACATGAAAAAAACCACTTTTATCATGGTAAAAAGTAAATAAAATAAATTCACAATTCATTTTACCATATTGTTTTACCCATTTACCATTTGAGTGCAAAAAACCTCCATTTTACCTTCTATCTTCATTGTCGATTTTCGGGAGCTTCGGGCCATCATTCTTCGAGCCGTCTGCGGTGTTTTGGTAAGTTTTCAATTCTCTATCTTTTCATGGTTTCAATTCATGATTTTATTGGTTAAATTTAAAGTTTTAAGTCCATTTAGCAAACCCTAAGCGTGTAGAAGGATTCTCACAGGCTGCCCATACGGGGCCTGCGAGAATGCTTCATTCTCGCAGGTGGGCCTAAGGAAGCATACGAGAAGTTCGCACTGTGGACCATAGGCCACCTGCTAACAGCGCAAAGTTCAAAAAAGTTTTTAATGTTTAGCCAATAAAAAAGGTTTATTCCATGTATGAGAGTTTTAATTATCTTCATATGTTCCCTATGCAGGTTTATAACCATCATAATGGTGCTCGAATGGAGAGAAAGGGAACACGAGGATGATAATGCAACCGTCGAAAATCACCCTTCGACTCTTGCTGCTTTAAGAGATTGCGGTCTCTTGAAGTATTTCTGCATACCGGGCATGAGAGCCCAAGTTCGATTGCTAGAACACTTAGTCCGGATGTGGGATCCGGATCAACAGGTTTTTAATGTCGGTGCTCACACATTGACGATCGACATTGAGGATATCTATTTCCTGACTGGGCCATCCAGGCGAGGGTCCTACGTCAGTTTGACTGGTAGCCGAAGGGGTGGTCTGAAAATGAGTGAGTATTTCCAAGAGTATTGCGTGCTAGAGGCTGAACAACAAAAAGGAAAAGTGGCTATTTGGGGAGTGACTGATATAACTCTCTGTACCATTCTCTTCACTATTGCTCGGATGGCAGGAAGTGTTGCCCCGCATATGGCTCTGCAGATCTATTTTCAGTATGCCATCGAGTGCACTGAGCCCCGGGTCTTCAACTGGGCTGACGCAGTGTTACACAATCTCAAGAAACAACTGACCAAATGCAGGCGTGGAGATCTAAAGCAGTTTGGTTATGGATCATTACTGGTGTCTTTCTTCTGTGAGAGGGTTCCAGTGTATAGACTTTAGGCCGAGTGGCGCTTTCCGGGTCCCAGGGATCCACGGATGTTACGATGGTGCCAACTCATGGCTAGACATGTGACAGGACCGATCGTCAGGTATGACGATATCTTCTTCGACTGGCTTCCAGGCCAAGTTCTGATGATAGAGGATTATGTGTATGCTGGCTTGGACTTTCACGGCGATCCTGACCTTGCCCTTCCTGAAGACGCACAGTGGGGAGACATTGGTAAGAAGTACACCAATTTTTATCTTTTAAGATGTTTTTGTATTTTCATCATTTTAAATGTTTTTGGTTTTATAGAATCACCCAAAGACTAACATCAATTTTTTTTATTGATAACATAGATGTTGGGGCATATAGAACTGTTGGTAGTTCTCCTGTCCAGCGTCGAGGAGAGGCAGCAGTTGCAGTCCCCCAGTATGCTGAGGAATATCTGACAGTGGAGCAAAACTTAGAGGGCCTGATGGCCGATGTTCCAAAGATGCCTCTAGAGGAGATCCCACAACGCGATCAACGTCATACTGTGGGAGTCTCTGCCTCTATGGGTCGCTTTCTCCGCAGAGTTTCCAGGACACTAGTGTGCTATCATGAACATCATTAGTGATGTCACTTTTGTAGAAGCTAGGAGCTTCAATTTTTGATATTTTTGGTCTTCGGACACATTTTGTAAAAATAAACTTTGATCGTTATATATATATATATACATGGTTTCTACCGGCTTACTTTACATTTGTGTACAATTTAATGTGTTTGATTTTATAAATGATTTAAATGCCTGTCCAATACATAATTAGCCAAAGCATCTGTCAATGTATTAAGACATCTGGGAATGTGTTGATATTCTATGTAATCAAAATGTCGTTCCAAGAGGCGAATCCGCAAATATATCCTTAATAAAGTAGGACTTCAAATAGAATATACATTACTGAGATGTAGTACTACTAACTGCGAGTCAAGTCGAACAACCAAATAGCGAATTCCGAGAGAGATAGCATCAACCAATAATTCAACCACGGCACTATACTCTGCAATGTTGTTGGTTGCTCGACCAAGACATATACCTCGTAGAGATATGAGTTCGTTTGTAGGGGCATAGATTGCCCAAGAGCGGAAGCTAGGTTCCGAGTACTACGGCTAGCACCATCGGCGAAGCCAATATAAGGTAGTGAATACTCCGACATCTGGCAATCAAACACAACGTCACGTAAGGGTAGAGACCAAATAACGTCAAAGACAAAACTAAAGTAACACACTCACGCAATATGATACATAAAATACAAGTACTCATGCACAAATGACTTATGCGTAGTACTTCTTTAAGTACAACCCATTCCTGGGTTCACTCAAAGGTACACCATCATAATCAACTAGTTCATACGCTCCTTTTTCCAACACTCTGCTAACAATGTAAGGCCCACGCCACATTGGTTCGAATTTCCCAGCTCCTAGGACACCTTTATCTTGTTCATATAGAAGAACAAGATCTCCTTCAGAGAAGACACGAGGTTTGACATGCTTGTCGTATTGTGCCTTAACACGTTTTTTCTGGGCTTCTATTACAAGAGTAGCGTCACGGCGAGTCTCGTCTAATTACATCAAATACAACAGACGTTCCTCTTCAGCAGAAGTATTAGGTAAGAGCTCTACAGCTAGCTTCAAAGACGGTATCTCACATTCTATTGGCAGAATGGCTTCCATGCCATAAACTAATCGAAAAGGTGTGAATCCCGTGGCAGACTTAACAGATGTCCGATACGCCCACAGTGCCGAAAATAACATTGTGT
>ML786823.1:79850-104993 GCA_009831015.1 Picea engelmannii | reverse complement strand
ATATCAATGAAATGCTTAAGAAATTTCAGATGGAAGATTCTAAACCAGTTGGCACTCCCATGGTTACTGGTTGTAAATTAAGTAAGTTTGATGATACTAAAGATGTTGATCAGACAGTATACATATCTATGATTGGTAGTCTTATTTATGCTACAACTACAAGACCTGATATTATGCATGTAGTTTGTCAAGTTGGCAAGTTTCAGGCTTCACCAAAAACTTCTCATCTACTAGCAGTCAAAAGAAATTTTAGATATCTTAAGGGGACAAGAAAGTATGGTTTATGGTATCCTACAGGTAATCATCTTGATTTATATGATTTCACTGATGCTGATTGGGCAAGTTGCATTGATGACAGGAAGAGTACTAGTGGAGCAACATTTTTTCTTGGAGGATGTCTTGTAAGTTGGTCAAGTAAAAAACAATCACTAGTGTCTCTGTCTACTGCTGAAGTAGAATACATTGTAGCTACAACTTGTTGCACTCAGGTTCTATGGATGAAACATATGATGGAAGATATACATATTCATTATAATGAACCTATACCTATCTTCTGTGATAATACCAGTGCAATTAGTATTTCTAAAAATCTTGTTATGCATTCCAAAACAAAGCACATTCCCATTAAATTTCATTTTCTAAGAGAGAAGGTTATGTCTAAAATTATTAAAGTGGAATATGTTGGCACAAAGGATCAGATAGTAGATGTATTTACTAAAACTTTATCTAAAATTCAATTTGAAAGTCTTAGGGATTAGTTGGGGGTTTACCCTCTATAATTTCATTTCATTCTCAAAGATTGCATGGGCTTCATTATAAAATCAGATTGCATAGGTTTATTGACTATTATTGATAGGGGGATTTGCCGCTGAAATGATACATCTTTGCAAGTGATTTTATTTGCTCAGGGGGAGTATGGTTGATTCCTTTGCCATAGATGTAAAAAGGGGGAGAAGAGATTTAAATTTTTCCATCAATGCCAAAGGGGGAGTTTGTTGGTAGGGCTTGCAGTTTGCTTACACATGGAAGTTTGCACAGGACTTGGTTTTGTCATTAATGTCAAACTTTAAAATGCCAAAGGGGGAGTTTTTTGGTCAGTTTGCATAGGCACCGTGGATCAGTTTGCACAGGCATGGTGGTTCCTAATTTGGAGCTCAGTATGCCTCTTGACAAACCAAAATGCGAAACTGGTAAGAACCCAGGCCCAGGAGATCAATTGTGAATCCGTCAGATCATTTTGAGGATCATGAATTGGAGTGTCAAAACACTTCATCACAGAAACGTTGAAATGCTGAAATGCAAAAATGATGAAATGTCGAAATGCTAAAAGATGAAATGTTGAAACACCGAAATGCGAAACACCAAAATACCATTTTGTATAGGCTGTAGTAACCGCCATTGGTCATCTGAGAAGGAGGAGCTAGCACCAAGTTAAAGATCCTTTTCGGAGATCACAACATGAAGAGACGAGATGTCTTCACCTCAGGATTGTCGATATGCGAATCGTGAAAGTGCCTTTTGGTAAAGGCCCATGGTGTCAGCCAATGGGCATATGGAGTAAGCACGAGACCCATCTTCTACATCGAACGATGTGGATTAAATACTTAAACTGATTGTGTGGTTGTTGTTCTTATAGATGCCTTGGCCATTAATAATCACTGTAAGATAGTTATTCAGTTATTGTAACTGAATCTTCGAAGCCTGAGGGTTCGAGTGTACGCCCTGAATGTACAGGGTAGAAATAAGTGAAATTCAGTGAGATGAAGGGTGAGTGCGTATGGAATTAATGGTACAACCATAGATCTAAAGTAAAATTCATTTTTGTAAATGAAGATAAATCTGAAATAAAATTATATAGGGACAGTGAGGAGAAAGGATGGGGCAAGAGGATTATGGAAGAAAGATGGCTCTGTAAAATTTGAGGAGAAAATTTAATGCTTAATCTTTGACAAAGAAGATAAGAGTTGGTTTGCATATTCTTAGTGACAGAGAAGGATTCCAGGGTGGTAGGGAGGAGCAAGGGGAGACTGTAAAAGTCTCATGTACAAGTTGGTGCTTGTACATCTGGGACTTGTGGCTTCCATTCAGTAGGTGCTGAAGAAACAGAGGCAACAACCTCATCTGGGTTGTAGCTCAGATAAAATAAGAATGTAAAGAGGAGTTGGAGCTTGCCTTTCATTCATAAGAAGAAGAGGTTTTTTCCTTTTGGGTTTCCTCATGAAAAATCACCGTGTCACTGTTTCATTTATGTGATTGTATATTTATTGGTTAAATGTATTACTGCAAGTTAAATGTTAAAGGCATGATTTATTGATTAATAAGTAATCTTCTTATAAAATGAAAGAAATATTATACAACTGATTCACCCCCCCCTCTCAGTTGACTTATCTTGTTCAACACATTCATAGTGTGAAGTGGGAGGATACTCCATTGAAGATCTCTGATCTATGGTGTATATCAATTGGAGGACACAGGAAATCAAAAACTACGGTTGAATTTCAGGGTCTATGTTTTAGGACAGAGTTGAAAATTTATCCCAACAAATACAGTACGACGAATGGTCTAGATTACTTCGGGATGATACGGGTGAATGGATCTAAGAATGAAATGACGTAGTGTCTGCATGGACCAAAAAGTCCGACTTGTTTAATCAATGGCCCAAATTGGTGAAGGAAGATATGACATATGGTTAGGATGGGTTTGGAGTGACCTTGGTCAAGGTTTAAGGAGAGGATGCATGGAGATATCCCATTTGTTGTCGAAGTAGTTCCATTAGAGTCAAAAAAATGGACTAACTCTGATATAAGGACAATGATAGACGGTGGAGATTTATTCAAATTCAAATATATCAATGACCCAGAATGAGACACGTGGTAGGTCGCAAGAGTGACATGTCATAGTTGACATGACCTTGTCGTGGCATTGGCAAATGAGATATAGACATGTGGAAATGATGTGGATGAGTAAAGAAGAGACACATGGAATCCACTTGTAATACCAAGGACCAGGACTTGGTGCAGGGAATGTGAAAAGATCAACGGTTGAAGATTGAATGAAGGAAGATATCAACGCTCGTTTTTAGAATGGCGACATGGAGACATTAGGATCACCGACGAGAAGGAGGTAAGCCACCAGAGTAATAATTTCAGAGTATTCAAGATCACATGAGTTCAACAGAGGGTTTCTGATAAAAAGGAGAAGTGGACGTCAAATCCAAACCATTCATCAACACATACGAGAAAAATATCAGACCATCCATCGAAGTGGTCTTTTCGGGGCTTGTTTATATGTGGTGATAAAGGGGTATCGAGAGAAAGGTATCAAGGGAATATTCCTCACCTCGATATATGGTTTGCTGGACAATCTGAATTGTCCTTTAGGTGACGATCAATGGTGGAAAATGAAGGGCATAGAAAGTTACGATAGACTTACAGAGAGTTTAGCTCCGATAAATTAAATATTTGGGTCATGGTGCAAGGTTTTATGGAGCTTAAGGAATCTAATAAAGTTATATAACATTGGCATGAGTGATAGAGAATTCAAAGCTCTGTACATGAGAAATTTGGGTTCACGTGCAATTTTAAAATTCAGCTCAACTTTCGAACTGAGCAGAATTAGTTTTATAATCCTATAGAACTACATGTTAAGATCATGATGGTCATCATTTGTAGTATTAGAGTGGGAAATTTATTTTTCCTATGTATTTAACCTCATATGGAATACCTTAAATGGATGACATTCATTTTTTGGTATTAGAGCATAGATTTTCTCTAAATAGAAAGGGGACATCTGCAGATTCAAAATTGCAGGGGGAAGTTTGTGTATATTTGTGTAGACAACAAAAAAAGGAATTGGATATATAATTCCGTAGAATATTGCTGCAGATAGAGGGCATTCCAACCAAAGGAGCATAATTGGGAGAAGATATTGGAGGACAAGATCTCAGATCAGATCTTGAAGGTATGAATCAAGTATTTTATCTCTGGATTTTAATTAACAATGTTAATGGTAATTAGTAGGTAGCAACAGAGGGAGAAGGAATGGTAACAATGATTTACAACTAGTAGAGTCGTGACAAAGAGGATAGGAGAATCTTGTGGAAGAAGAACCTTGCAACAAAAAATGTTGTAATTACTTCCAACTAAAGATTAGAAGTAAGGAGGACAATTCAAGTTCTCAAGGGGAAAGTGAGCAAAATTGCAGAAGCCAGAGAGGAGCAGAGGAGTGCTTAGAAATTACATGTGGAGAGGACCTATAATACCAAAATACCATAGCTCAAGAGGAATCTTGGTGTGGTATTGGGTAGAAGATAAGGATATTTTCTAGAGGGGCTTGATGCAACTCACAATGAACTAAGAAAAGTTCACAAAGAAAGGAGGAAATGGATATGAATACTAATGGTCATGCCAGAGGTTTGGAGAGGAGACACAACAAAGAAAATAAAGAGGATGCCAAATAAATTGGCAGAAAGATGATTCAAGATGAATTTGAAAGAGAGTTTGTTGAAATGAATGAGATACTCAACATAATTATGGATCTACTATTGAATATTGAAGAAAAACAAAGATATGGTTGGAGACTGAAGAGGAAGGATAGATGGCCTATGAAGAAATTGATTTCAAGGAAGTAAAGGCACAAGCTGAAATCTCATATCAAAGAAGAGGAACTCAGAGAGGATAACTATAGAGAGTCCTTGAAATCAAGACCAAAAGTTCACTTTTGTGAACGAGAGAAAGGAGTGATGTTGGGAGAAGAAGATAAGGTTCAGAGTGCAAACCTCATGAAGAGCTTAGAAAGTTCATTACAACATAAGGAGATGATTCTTGAGGCATTTAAGGAGACTAAAGAGTCTCATGCTTTTAAAACTGATGATTTGTGTATGTTTGCAAGACTTACATGTCATGGAGATAGACAACCACTTGAAGCTGTACTAAAGGAAGAATTGCCTCATGAAGGCATGAGAGAGAGAGAGAAATTCTGAATTTCGTCATCTTAAAGGAAGAGATACCATTGTCTCTTAGAAGCTATGAATGAGGAAGTCATGCATGTTCAAAGGATGAATATGATGGATATGCAAAGAGGATGAATAGTTGGCATGGAGATACTTCAAATGATGAAGTACATGGAATCTTGGAAAGAGATATGCAAAGATACAGTGATGCAAGTATGGAGCTTGCCAAGGAGGAAATGATAGTAGAGAATGATGACCATTGGTACATGATCATGAAGGAGGGTATAAATGTTTTGCAACAAATATACCATTTTAATAAATTCCAAAAACATAATTTAGTTGAGCAATCTTGTAGACTGAGCATGTAGCTTAAGGATATGCAATATTGTTTGCATGAGTTTCTATTCAGTAAGAAGTGTTCTCAACAAACCGAGGACAGAGGACTGTAAAGACAAAGAGATGGAAGCAACCACACAAATTTTATATAGAAAATTGCAACATAATTGAAGTAGTGGTGTGTACCAGGATAGGAAAATATTGGACATTGAGGAGTTAAGGAATCATTTGATGAATATTTCCAAGAGGAGATACTACATAAATAAGAATAAGAGTAGCATGCTATTACAAATTACATAAGTGGAGATGTTGCACAACAATAAGTAAAATGTGGGATTTAGGAAGGTTGTAGACAACAACAAGACCACAACATGAGAATAGTGCAAGTAAGAAACAACAAAAGGTTTGGGATCGAGGAGGACTTAAACAGTTGAAGAATCCTAATCAAAATATCATGAAACATTTGAACCTTTGAAGTCTGATGCATGAGCATCCCACCTTCAAAATCAAACACATTTGATTAGACCTATGAGGTATTTTGATTTACTAAGGGAGTGGGTTACCTATTCTTGAATTGATGTAATTTCCTATGTTTAATTGATTTCTTGAAGGATTGGATAGGATAAGGTTTTTTGAATTAAGATTTCTGAATCTAATTGAATATTCCTTTTTAAAGTATATTTCGAGAAGTTGTGAGAGGTGGTTGAGGATATTGTGGATCTGAGAGATACAAGGGATTTATTGGATAATTTAGAGAGTGTGTTTAGGGTATGTAATTGATTAAATAGTTCAGACACTTCCCTTTATAATTTTAATCCTATGGGAATGAATGGCTTGGCCAATCAAATAGATAATCAAGCCAATAATGTGAGTGTGAAAGGACATTAGAAGAGAACTTCCTTACGTAAATCATATGTACAGTTTTGTATGATTGAGTAGTGAAATAACTCTATTTCAAGTGTTGTTTGGAAATGGATTCTTAGACCCTTGTTTAGTGTATGTGTGTGAATGGCTAAAGTACAATTTAGACTCTTTTAATTGTTGCACATGTATCAAGTGAAAGGTACACATAATAATCGTGATACATTGTCGATCACGACATGATCACCAATGATCCTTCGAATTATATTGAAATTGAGGGTAAACATATTTTAAATCCAACTGTATGTGTAGACGAGGTTAAAAAAAATGAAGAATCCCTTTGTAGCTATGAAGAAACAAAAAATGTTAGATCAAGTCAAAAAATTGATCATGACCATTGATTTCATTAGACCAAAAGTATTATTGTGTGTTAAAGATGGACGATCAAGATTCGATCCCAGATCTAGATTGACGACATAGAGTTATCTAGAGTTCGAGGTCCGAAGCAACACCAAAGGATTCTTTGAAATAACACATTCAGAGTGCATAATTGGAGAAGTACTCTAATAGGAAGAAGTCCGATCAATGGTGCATATCGATGGCCTAAGAGGAAGAACAACAACTATGACGAGCTCTCCTTTCAGAATCCAAAGCAATATTGGTAAGAGTTATCCAGAGTATACATTTAGAGTGTGAAGTGGGAGGATACTCTAATGAAGATATATGATATATGATGTAGATAAATTATAGGACAAAGGAAATCAACGATTACGGTTGAAGTTTGGGGTCTATGGTTCAGAACAGAGTTGAAAAGTTATCCTGACGAAGACAATACAATGAATGGTTCAGATGAATTCAAGATGATCTAGGTGAATGGATTTGAGAATGACACATGAAAGTGTCGATATGAACCAACAAATAAAACTTGTTTAATCAACGGTCCAAATTGGTGAAAGAGATCTGAAAGACTGTCAGGATGGGTTTAGAGTGACCCTCGTCAAGGGTTAAGGAGAGGATGCATGGAGATATCCCATTTGTTGTCAGATTAGGTCCATCAGAGTCAAGCAACTGGAGTAAATTTTATATAATGACAACGACAGACAATGGAGATCTATTTGAAGTCAAATAGATCAACGACCCAGAATGAGACACATTGTAGGTTGCAAGAGTGACAAGTGGCAGTTGACGGGACCCTGATGTGGCATCAAAAAATGAGATATAGACACGTGGTAATGACGTGGACGAGTACATAAGAGACATGTGGAATTCATGTGTAAGACCGAGGACCAGGACTTGGTGCAGTGAATGTGTAGAGATCAACAGTTGAGGATTGACCAGAGGAAGAGATCAACGATCGTTATTATATCGGTGACATGGAGAAATTAGAATCGTCGATGAGAAGGAGGTAAGCCGCCAGGGTAAGGATTTTAGAGTAGTCAAGCTCATGGGATTCTAATAGAGGGTCTCCAATACAAATGAGAAGTGGACATCAGATCCAAACCATCCATTGGGACATAGGAGAAGAAGATCAAACCATCCATCAGAGTGGTATTTTCGAGGCTTGTTTAGACACAGTGATAAAAGGGTATGGAGAGAAAGGTATCAAGGGAATATTCCTCGCCTCGATCTATGGTTTGTAGGACAATATGGATCGTCCTTTTAGTGCTGGTAAATGATGGAAAATGAAGGGCATAAAAAGTTATGATAGGCTTATGAAGAGTTAAGCCCCGACATATTAAAGAGTTGGGTCATGGTGTGAGGTTCTATGGATATTAAGGCCTTGAATGAAGCACTCGTAGATTGGTGCGAGTGATAGAGAATTCAAATATATATACAGGATAAATTTGGGTCTAGTTTAAAAGTCAACTCGACTTTCGAGTTGAAAAAAAATCACTTTATAATTTTGTAGAACTATGGGTTAAGATCGGGATAGTCATCATTTGTGGTATAAGAGCGAAAAATTCAATTTTTCTATGTATTTGACCTCAGATGGAATACCTTAAATGAAAAAAATATTTTTTTGGTATTAGAGCATGGATTTTCTCTGAATAGAAAGGGGAAATATGCAAATTCAAAATTGTAGGGAGAAGTCTATGTAGATTTGTGCAGACAACGAAAAAAGGAATTGGATATATAATCCATTAAAATATTGCTACAGATAGAGTTCATTCCAAACAAAGGAGCATAATTGGGAGAATATATTGGAGGAAAATATCTCATATCATATATTCAAGGCATGAATCAAGTATTTTATCTCTGGATTTTAATTAACAGTGTTAATGGTAATTAGCAGGTAACAACATAAAGAGAAGGAATGGTAGCACCCATATACAACTAGTAGATCTGTGACAAACAAGATAGGAGAATCTTGTGGTAGAAGAACATTGCAACAAAAAATGATGTAATTACTTCCACTTGAATATTGGAAGTAAGGAGGACAATTTAAGTTATCAAGGGGAAAGTAAGAAAAAAGTGCATAAGCTAGAGAGGAGAAGAGGAGTTCTCAGAAGGTTCTGGTGGAGAGGACCTATAATTAAAAAAGGAAATAACTCAAGAGGAAGCTATTGGACATGGTATTATTTTGTTGGCATTGATGTCAAGAATATCAATATGGTATTGTCATTATATGTATTTGAGATCCTAAATATCAAGAGAGATAACGCAGTAAGTTGCATAGAAGACATAGTGTGAGGTGAAAAGGAATTATGTATAAACCTAAATCTCAGAAGAGATAGAATTCTGATTGGATAAAGACAGTGCATAAAGGAGCACATTAACATAAATCTCAAAAGGAAGAAGGTTAATAGAAGCTTAGAAGAGATGGCACATTTGAAGTAACATAGGAGATAGAGTTATGAGAGTGAAGAAATCCTTTTGTAAAGGATCGAGTTATATGAGAAGTTCATTCTTAGTTTGGGACAATTCATGATCGTTAGATCAAGGTGAAGTAAGAGATTGGGAAGGATTAAATATCAAATGTTAGATTACCATTATGGACCGTTGGATCAATTAACAAATAAATTACTTCAACACTTTTCCACTTCTCCACTTAGGAAATTACTAGAGACAAGGAAGAATCCATGAAATCCCGAAGTCACAAAATAACGCCTATCGTCGATTAGGAAGGAGCTTCAGATAGTTTCCCAGCCGTTAGATCAAGATTTTATATAGAGTTAAGCATTGACCTTCGATCTGGAATGGAAATATTGAATCATCAGATCACACTAAAGGAAATAAGGTGGTCAACTCCGACACTAACCACTTGGTGAAAAGGAGTCTGAAACATGTAAGTTTACCCAAAGGCTGAAGCCCCGAAGTCGTGAACTCTCGTTGACTGTTGGATCATAGGAAGAGCAAGGAAAACCAGTCAACCATTGATCTAGAATGACTATTGAAACTTTCAGATCTCACTAAAAAGAAGAAGGTGGTCAACTCCAACATTGACCTACCTTGACGATAATAAGCTCAGATAAACCAAGAAATCACGAACTTCAGAGCCCCAAAGTTAATAGAAGTCATCGATCAAGACAAGGAAATATATATGGTGATATATCTATTCAACACTTCAACAATTTGGGAGTATTAGATCGAAGTCTCAAAAGTTTCATATTCCCGAAGAAACGACAACCATCATATCAATAAGAAACTTCAGATGAACCTATAACCGTTAGATCCAGGAGGAAGACATGTGACACATCAGTAGGCCCATGTCAATAGGACCATGCCAACAATAGATGAAATATGGACTAATCAGATGATGACAAGTGTCAAAATACATATGGCACATAAGGTCTGTGAAAGTCACAAATCAAGGTGACATGTGGAAGCCACTCAATCGATGCCACATCAACAATGATGTTGACAAGCCATGTCACTCCGAGACTATATCCTCCGGGGATGTACAACTTCTCCTACCAGCAAATATACCCAAAGCGTCGAAGGTCGAAGTCACGAATTAAAATTTTACCATTGATCTAAGATCCTACAGAATATTTCTTGACCGTTTGATCAAGTATAGTGGAAGGATAGAGTAAGTGTGAATCACAAAGTAATGATAACTGTTGATCTACTTCGGGAGCATTCTTTACCATTGATCAAGCATAGTGGGAGGATAGCGTAAGTGGAGGTTTTAACCAACACCAAGCAATCACCTCCATTCTATGAATTATTCGGTAGGTAAAACCTCAGAGGAATTCCTCTACTCCAGAGTCCTGGAGCTACGAATAGATGAAGTCCCGGAGTGAACGAGAACCATTCATCTCAACCCTTGATTAAGTCGTGATTGTCGATTTTGTTTGAAGCCTATGGATAAGCCAGGATTTTCCATCCAAATGAAGATTAAATATTGATCGTATGATCTACTAGTGAATACAATATATGCACTTCGACGAAATTTACTCCAGGAGGGTTGAAAGACTGCAAAGGTTGGAAGTCTCGAAGGACAAAGTACTGGAGAACCTGGTTCCATCACCGGTAGCTTGATAAGGTAAAGAAGATAATAAGGAGTGTAAAGGGCATATAATTAAATAATACCTCAGACATTTGAACATGGTCCCATGTATAAGAATAAGGGCGAAAGGAGAAAAGTGATAATATAATAACACGTGAAACAACTAATTGTATGGTTTTGAGTCCGCAGTCACAATGGGAAGTGGATTGAAGGAAGCACCTATCTGTAGAATTTGAATATGGAAATCAACAATCCAGATTAAATCACATACAGGGATAAGCGCATGGATCTAGCCACCGGTTTCACTTAGAGGATGAAAGGTTTAACACCTTTAGATTTGGTGCTTGAGCACTGTTACACCCATATAGGTTGTTAGAGATCTATGTCAGGGACATAGTTAAGCCCGAATGCACTACAAAGGTCCTTGGAGACTTCATTATGGATTTTATGTGAAATTAGTCAAATTATAGGATGCCATAACTGTGGGTTGACCTGGAAACCAGTGCCAATTTAGAATATGATTCTTAATTAAAAGGGATTGAAAGAAGAACCAAGTTCACCCAATAAACTTAAAGGATAATAGTAAAAGAAGAAATTTGTTATTAAAATAACATAGTTGTTAATAAATGAAAGGGTGTGATGGTTCATTATTAAAAGACACAATGGTTCAAATGTCACACATTTTGGGATACTATATAAACAAAAAGTTATGGTGAAAGAAAGGTGTCTCTATAGTCCAGATCAGGAGATAAAAAGAAGAAGCAGAGTCCAAGAAGGAAATCTGAAGATACTTATGAAGTGAGCCTGGAAGGGAGGAGAAAGGAAGGATTCATATCCTTTACTAAGTAAAGTGTGAAAACAAGGGAGTTGGTGCTTCCTAGGGTTGGTTCCCTAAAGACAAGGGAGTTGGTGCTTCCTAGGGATGGTTCCCAAAAAACAAGGGAGTTGGTGCCTCCTAGGGTTGGTGCCCTAAAACAAGGGAGTTGGTTATTCCTAGGGTTGGTGCCCTGAAGAAGGGGATTTTTGTCTACAAGATTTGGTTCTCTAAAGAGGATTGGTGTCCTTCATAAAAACAAGCTTATTCTGTATAAACTTTGTAATACTTTTTGAAGTATACTTATATAATTGATTGTTTAAATACAAATTCCATTGTTGATCAATAGTGATGATAATTAGAATAAAAAATTAATTACTGATTGTTTAAAAAGGTAATACTGATTCACCCCCCCTGTTGGCTTCAATTTCTCTCTTCTTCTCTCTGAGTTATTGACCCTGGGTTCATTTCATTTTGGTTTCCAACAAGGCCTCTAAAACTATCGGCCCTTCTGGTAACCCATAAGGCAACACAATACACATAATGCACTGCACAGTCTCACCCGAGATAGATTTAAAGGGGTGGTTGTAAGACTCAGGTGTTTATAGAGTAGGATTGAGTATGAGATAGGGTTTTATTAACCAGATCCATGCACTATGAACTATGAGGGTAATATACCTATTCCTCGTGGGTACACATTCCCATTACACAGTTTACTTCCCAAGCATCATATTCGTGTTCCCTAACAATGTATGAAATCATTTATTAAGCATAACAATAACCTGCTAGAAGAAAGTAAAGAGATGCATACATTCATCACATTACACAGTTATTACTGTGGTTCACCCTCTCCTAGGCTACGTCCACAAAGATTTGGCTCTCGGCTCTTTTATTATGAAAGTTCTGCATTTTTGGCGCCGCACGCTTACAATTCCCCTATTATGGGTAAGATCTATATGAGGCCAATTAGATCACACCAGGATCTACAACTTGTGAACTAATCCTCATATATACCTTCTCTCCTCCTTTCTAGCTCAACAACTTACAAGAATGGTACATAACAATCAATATTGCATACTGCATCCGCTCATGCGTAACTACAATAAAAGATAGGATAACAATACTAACACCCCAATCTAATACACAACTTTTCAACATAAAACAGTCGAACCTCTACATGATACCTACATATCTATATTTATACATTTTGGGCTCTTCAACCATTTACAAAGCATTACAAAAACCTTAACCCTACCGACGTTAGGTCTTCCTCCCATGCATGTGTGTTGTTCTTCCTCCAGCTATTGCTTTCCTTGTGCACACTTTCTTGCATGCGCGTGTGCTATTCTTTCTCCATTTTTTACTTCCGTTTCTGCATGCTTTCTTTCCCACGATCATCCTTATTTCCACTTCGTCCTGGTGCCAACAGGCTCCCAACACTGACATGTGACTTGTCTCGAGTCACCTAATCTTTCTGAGCTACCTCGATCTCCTCAGTTATTGTCTGGAACTTTTCCTTCATCTCTGCTGCTTTTGTCAGTGCCTGTGTGGTCTTCTCCTTAATGGTATCCACTACCTAAACTGCCATTTCATTGCTCAGTAATCCTGCACATTCTTCTTGTGTTTGTGCTATATGTGTTCTAGCTCCTTCTGCCTGTGCGAGTACCTTTTCTACCCGTTCCTGTAGTGGTTCTATTTGAGCTCGACGCTCCTGTTTTTGCGTTTGCACCGTGATAAGTTATGCCTGCATCTTCTTCAACTCTTGCGTCTCCTTGACGTGTTATGGGATTGGTATGGTCTTTTGCCTTTGTTTGAGTTCTTGGATCACTGCATTGATTATTTCCTCTTCCTTGTCCCAGCGTTGGACCTGCAGATCCTCCTCCATCCTTGTCCAAAGTTGCGCTTCTTTATCGAACAATTCCACTGCTGTGCTAACCTACTGCTCTATCTCCTACAGTTGCATCATTGCTTCCTTCTTCATTTGATCCTTTACTGCTGGTGGAGTTGTTGGTGTGAGTTGTTCTCAGAAACCCTCGATCTCCTTTTGATATCGATTAATTGCTTGCGCAATCTGGTTTATCTTTTCTGTGGCTGGGAGTTTTTTTCCTTACGCAGTGCTTGGAAGTTTCCCAAAAAATTCTCCCACTCTTTGTTCTAGTTTTTTCCTGTGTTCTTTCTCCTCCCGAGTTTTGGCTTTGGCCTGCTCACAATATTTTTCCAGCGCTTCTCGCTTCTTTGTTTCTTGTTGTAGCTCGACTAAGTTTTTATGTTCCCTAGACTACATTTTTTTGTCAACGCTAACCTGCAATTTGTATAGTTCCATTGATGGCATCCTCGTCAAGACCAATTGGATGTGGTCCAAATCCTTCAGTGGTGGTTGTCCCACGGTTTCGTCTGTTTTCAGCATGCTAGGTTTTATGTAGACCATTGCATGTGCATGTGACATTGGAAGGATTGGGTCTCATTCTTATACCTCCATTCTTTCGTTGGTATGTGTTGTTGATGACTCTATGCCTCTGATGCTACTTAATTTTTGGGCCTCCTCGAGTGTCTTGAGGAGCTGTCCCATTTCTGCCAACTCTTTTTGTAGTTTATCCTTGTGATGTGTTGCGTGATCAAAGTCTTCTGCTAGACAGTCCTGGACCATTCTGGCGATCATTTCTCCATCATCCTCTATGATCGTATAGTTCAGTGATGCTTGTTACACCTTTGATTTCTTGCACGCGCCTGCTATCTGCACAAATGGTCTTTTCATTCCCCCTAGTTCCTGTGTGCTGGGATTCGGGGGAGTCTCCTACGCTCCCTTATCTTGTTTTGGTTGTTCATTGGTCACTTTCTACCCCTTCTGGGTTCTGATCTGCTTCGACCCTTCGTCTTCTTGAGTCAGCTTGTTTTGGCCCGTCCTTGGTTTCTCGGGCACTGGGATTTGCGGAGGCTGTGTTTCTACCTGCGTTGCCTCTCCTTCTGTTGTTCTTTCCAGTACTTCCTGGGGAATGGATGGGATTCTCCATTCATCAGGCCATTTGCTGATGACCATGTCGATGTCACCCTATGTGATGCAGTAGAACATCCGTAGCCACTATTTGTCTGGATCCTTCCTTGGTTGTACCCACATGCCTTGACATGTAGCCCATAAGTTAGCGATATCCCCATATCGCGCAACAACCTCTCGTGTTATTCTCGATGATCGATTGATAGCTTCCTGTATGTCCCGTAGGTATGCTTCAAATACGATTCCATTCTCCCTCTTATGCCTGGCCTGTGGCCTATATTTCAGTTATAGATATCTCGTTCCCACTGGCTGCAGTCTAGTACAAAAGATTACATACTCTAGTTCCTGCCATCCCATGAAGGCTATGAGGGTGAGCAACCATGAGTAATGGAATTTTGTACCGAGGTATTATTCATCCTTGCAGTCCACTTGGAAGAAGTTTAATAGATAAGGTTCCCAGCTCATGGAGTTGACTTCTGCACACTGAGCTGCAACTGTGATGACTCCTACTGGTGCTTCGTCTTTGCGAAATTTTCTTAACAATTTGTAGGATAGGATCTTTGTGCCCAATTGTGTCACTGCATTGTTGATCCATTTGATTATAATGCCTCTTGTTCCACTGGATGTACCATATTTCTTCTTCATTTCCTCTGTTAATGCTTTCTCCTTAGATTTATCGTCCAGCATCAGCGCAGGATCCATGCCCTGGCTAGGTAGTCCTATTATCTGCGTGATGAGCTCAAAAGTTATGGGGACAGGTTTGTCCATCCATATATCCCCTCTGTCTGTGACTGCTAGTAGCTTCTTGACGCATGATGTCACGTACTGGCCTCTGCCAAAATGTGGAAGTTTGAGAAAACCTAAAATTCATGTTCTGTCCAGTCCAGCTACCCACTGATGTGGCTGGATGATCGTTTCTCCAAGTTGGTTTACCACTATGTTCTGCATAAAAACCCTCGATGCAAGTTCCGGGTACTTGGATTCATCTGATACATCATGGTCAGAATACTTGAGCTTCCCAACGTGACCCAGTAGCTGCGGATGTACCTATACTCCATCTGGTATGTGTGGTAGCACAATTTCTGCTGACAATTTCTTGCGAGGTAAGCTCGTTATCTAAACTTTGTCTTCCTACTGTAGTGGTTGGTTCAAAGTTCCTGCAACTGCCGGTTGCTCTCCTGTAATCTACTCTGGCCAAGCTGAGGTAGTTCTAGTGGTCTCCTCTATTGGTTGACCTAGGATGGGTATCTATGACTCGTCTGGTTTCACTGCTGCTCCTAGATTCTGTGTCGTTCCGTTAAATTCCACCACTGCTTCAGTGCTTTCTGATTGCACTTCCTGTTGGGTTTCCGCTTCCTCATTTTGAGGCTCCTGTGTTGCTACTGGCGTATCCTCTTTCATGGAATCTGCTTGTGGTTGTTGAATCTCTTCCAGTATCAGTGTAGAGTTCACCGATATGATCTCTGGGGATGGGATCTCATTGATATCGACAATATCTGGATGTTGCTGCTCGTTTTCTTCCAGCGGTTCCCATGACCTAGTTTGAACCCTGGTCAGTCTAGTTGTCTGCCCTGGTTCTGTGGGCTTCGGTGGTGCCATAGTGGTGACTATTGAACATTTGTTGAGTTTGAATTACTTTGGTGAGCTCTGTTGTCTCACTCTGTTCATTCTCGTTGTTATTTCTCTTTCTCTGTTCTCCTTTTGTGAATAGATTAGTTGCTTCCATGCTCGCGTGTTGTATGGGTTTGTCATGAATCTTGTCGAGGATGCTTCCTCCATGGTGCGATTAATGCACCATAACTGTGGGTTTAATGCATTTGTGGAATTTTCGTACTTGAAATTGTGCTTACGTTTTCATTTCCAGTTGGTGTGTTTAATGTGAGGTTCCATTAGTCCTTGTCGTGCTTTAATTTCACTTAGTGTTGTCCTGTCATACTGCTTTTTTCGACTTTCTGTTTCTTGCTTTTTTTTCTCTGGTATGTAACCGTTGTCTTTGCCTTTGCTGAATTTGTGTTTCAAATGTTATGCAACCTTTCTATCTCTGGCGTGCTTCAGGATTTTGAGTTTTGTTTTCTTTGTTTGTTCACTGTTTTGATTTTTGATGATTTTTTTTTTTTTTTACTACGTGGTGGGTGGTCGACTGTCCTTGTACAACTTCAGTCGGATCCCATTGATCATTCCTCTGGTATGCACCTGTTAAATCTCTTAACTATACAAATCCTCTATCTGTTACATATTTTACCTCGTATGGTCCTAACCAATGCATTCTCATCTTTCCTGGGTGCTGAAACGATTTGCTGTCATAGAGCAATACTAGATCTCCTTCCTTGAACGTCTTCTTCTTGATGTGTCGATCGTGCCAATAATTGTCTCTGGCCTTTTACAATTGTTGATGGAATCCTACCAGTCTTCCTCCATTGACAATAGATGATTCAATCCTTCTTGTATTGCTCCTCGTTCTGTCATTTGTGTGATAGTGGCTACGCGTAAGTTGGGTACTAAAAATTCTAATGGCACTACTGCTTCTTGGCCATAGAATAGTTTGAATGGTGTGTGCCCTGTCAAGTTTTTTGCATGTCATCCTATACGCCCATAATACTGCTGGTACTTTGAGGTCCCATTCATCTATGTTGATGTTATAGATATTTGTTAGTGCATTCTCGAGAATTTTGTTGAAGGCTTCTACTGTGTCGTTTTCCTGTGGATGATATGGTGTGCTCTTCTGATGATGAACTTAAAACTTTTCGAGCATCGCGTGGATGGTGTTGTTTATGAAGTGCTTGCCTTGGTGTCTCATAAAAACCCTGGGGCACCTAAACCTAGTAATTACTTGTTAGAATAGGAATTGTGCAGCGGTCTCCGCACTGCAGTCTTTTACTGGTGTAGCTTATGCCCATCTTGTTAGGTTTTCCATCATGGTGATGATGTATATTGCCCCTGTTCTTTTGGATGTTGGGTTAATTGGTCCCACAAAGTCTATTGCCCATTTATAAATGCCTGTAATGTCACTTGCGTTCGTAATGGAATCTTGTCCCTTCTGTTCGGTTTACCTACCCTCTGATAGACATCACAGCTTTGACAATACTCTTTTGAGTCTTTGTGGATCGTTGGCCACCAAAATCTTGCATGAAGTACCTTCTGCATGGTATCTTTTCCTGCATAATTCCCTCCTACCATTCCCTCATGGGCTTCTACTAAAATTCTTGGTCATTCCTTCTCTAACACGTACCTTCGTAAAATGCTATCTTCACCCATCTTGTATAGATGTCTTGCGATCAGTTGATAGTTGGTTGTGTGGAATACCAGGTTCTTCTTCTACGCGATGGTATATTCTTGTGGCACAATACCTATTCTCAAGTACTGGATGATCTCTATGAAGTAGTCATCAACAATATGTACTAAGAATAACTATGCATCTGAAAATTTGTCTTCTAAGTTCATGGGTTCTTCTCCATTTGTGACCCGTGATAGGTGGTCAGGTCCTGCATTCAGTTTTCTTGGTTTGACTATTACTTCGAAGTAAAATTATTGAAATAAAATAACCATCGAAAGATTCTCCCCCCCAACACTGGCTTGTTCACTAGGTATTTTAGGGCTGAGTGATCTGAAAAAATATTAAAATGTCTTCCCAATAGGTAATGTATGAACTTCTACAGTACGTAAACCATAGCTAGGCCTTCTCTTTCCGTCATGTTATAATTTTGTTCTAAGTATGATAGTTTTCTTCTTGCGAACGCTATTGGGTGATCCAAGTCTCCTGCTCCTGGTTGTGCTAAGATAACTCCAAGTGCTATCGCCGATGCATCTGCATGCACATGGAATGTCTTTTCCCAGCCTGGAAATACTAATATTGGTGCAGTAACCATATTTTCCTTCAAAGTTTCCAGACCATGTTGACATGCGTCATTCCATTGATATTTTGTATCTTTCCTTAGCAGTTTTTCCATTGGTGCTATGATCTTCGCATATCCTTTGATGAATTTCCTATAGTATCCAGTGTGTCCTAACATTTCTCTTAACTGGCAGACTATTTTTGGTGCTGGTAAGCTCACAATGACTGCTATCTTTGCGGGATCCACTAGTAAGCCTTGTTTTCATAGTATGTGGCCCAATAGTATCCCAAACGGTGTCCCAAATATGCATTTCTTGATATTCAGTGATATCTGGCACTGTCTGCATCATTCCAACATTATTCATAACACTTCCACATGGTGTTTCAATAGACTGTAAACTGTCCAATCATCCAGGTATACTTCAAGAAACTGATGGATGAATTCTTTAAATGCCGCAATGACCACTCCAGAGAATATGGTGGGTGCATCCTTTAGTTCAAACAACATGACTGTGTACTGATAATATCCCCATTATGTCTTGAATGTGGTCTTGTGTCTATCCTCCTATGCTATCTTAATCTGATGGTAGCCTAAGAATCCATCAGTGAATGAGTAAGCTTCATGTCACCACACATTCTCTAATACTTCATATATAAATGGTGTAGGGAATGGGTCATGTAGGCATGCATCTTTCAACTTCCTCAATTTGACACATATCCTGATCCCTCTGCCTTTTTTCTTATCCTGTACTACCATCGGGCTTATCCATTCTGATTCCTCGACTATTTCATTTATGCCGGTTTTGAGCATCCGATCGATCTCCTCTTTAACTTTTTGTTTATATATGGGGTTCAGTCTATATGGTCACTGTCTAATCAGTCTCACTTAAGGTTTGAGTGGTATCTTCATCTCTCCCAGTTCTCCTGCTATACCCTTCATCTCTGTAAATGTAGTAGGAAACAAGTTGTTGTATTCGCGCAACAACTTTGTGATGCTTTCTATTGTTGGCTCATCCCAGTAGTCTCCAATGCTGGCCATTTTTGGATGTTCAGTTGTTCCGATGTTAACTTTCTTTACCTTGATTAGTGTGGAAATCACTTCAGATTCTATGGGTGGTCCCTCCACATCTCTTTTTCCTTCTACTTATTCAATCTAAATATCGCGCGGGTCATCTTTGTCTGGTGCTTCCTCCTGTACATGGTAACATGACATTAGTTCCTTGACTGTATGCTTATTCCGTTGTTGCTCTTCTATGATGGTTTCTAATTCTGGTTCTTTGATGAATATTACTCTTATCCATTTAAGGGCTGCATCTATGTTGGGGTTCTCATGCTTGAATGAGAATGTGACTGTGAAGTTCTGCTGCAATATTCGCCATGTTGTAGTTCCTTTGCGCAATTCCTGGTCTATGTACCAGTTCACTAGTATGCCCTCTAAAGTATGTATGAAGTGATGAGGTGATTCCTCAGGTGGTTTCATTTTCCATAGCGTTCCACACGCCTCCAAGTGTTCCGATGGTGCTCCATGTTTATCATAGTTTTGTTGTTTGTTGTTTTTTTGTTCTGCGTCAAACCTTATGCGCAATAACTTCTTACATTGATACTAGTCTGTGATAGTCTCCTTGTGTGTGCCCAAAAATCTTGCGGGTGTGGCTTTGAGTGCTAAATCTAGTGCTTGTAGCCTCTGGTTCTCTAATACTTTGTCTTCATATTGTGTCAAGAATGTTTCCAAATCATTTAGTCCGTGGAACCTAGGTGGTTCTTTGATTTCTATGCCTATCCACCATACTACGCGGTCTATTCTTTCACATCTTCTCGTGGATACTTCTTGTAGTATCTGCTTCCAGTTTTCTAAGATGGTGTATGAGTTTGTTGGGCATGAAGTAATGCTCCACCAACTAAGTACCCCGTTTGCAATTGGGTTTACGTAATCCTCATCGTGCATAGTTGTTCTGTACAATTGGCTGATCTCCTCTAAGTCCATGCAAGTGGGTTCTACGACCCTATCCCCTTCTGATGGGTCGAGTGGTGCTATGACCTTGTAATCTCCATATTCAAATGTCATTTTTCTTGTTTTTAAGTTAATTATGGTCTGATTGTCGAACGCCCAATCCAGACCGAGCAGTGTCAGGTGCGGTGTTGTGTCATATACTATTTAGATGACTTCAAAGTCTGCTTTAGTGCGCACCCCATCAAGATCTACTGTTACTCCTTTCAGTCTACCTATTGGTAGGACTCTATGGTGGTTGGCTAGTTTTAATTGGACATTTGAGTATCACAATGTTGGCTCTCCCATGCATCTCCAGGTCTTCTTGGGTAACACATTCACTTCGGATCCTAGGTCTAGTATAATGTCTCCCATATTGAAATCCCCAATGTTATCATTTAGTCTAAATTCCCTACTTGTTCTTCTTCGGGTGTGTAGGTGATTGACAGTTTTTGGTTGGATATTTTCTTCCATCTCGTTGTTACATTTCTCTAGTATGTTTTGAAATATTTTCACAGATGAAGGGTCACTTAATAATTTTACACATGTTTTCAAAAAGTATTTAATAGTACTTACTTATCCCTTGGGTTGGATTCCATTGGTATGATCCAACGATGGTGGCATTTTGTATTCTAGGGCTTCCTTGACTGGTTGCGCAGTTTAAGTCGATGTTGTGTCCACCTTCTGAAATTCTTGTCTGGCTTCCTTAAAAGTTTCCTTTTCTTTGGGTGAATCGAACTTCTTCCTTGGTTCGGTGTTCTTCTTTATCCATTGGTTTTGTGTTGGTTCCTATCGAACTACATCATTTCCTATTTTCGTTACTCCACGAGTGACTATGTTGATGTTTCGCCCATCGTCTCTTGCTTCGGCTGAAATCCATTGAACATTCTGATTGTTCTAGTTCCTCTTTTCCTGGATCTTTACTAATAGTGTCAGACATTCCTCTATCTTGTGATCCAATGCACGACAATACATACAAGTCGCTGGCAACATTGGACATTCTCGTGCATAATGTCTTGGTTGCTGGAAATTGTGACATGTGATCGGGCCTCCGCCACGTATGAAACCTCCTCTGGCTCGTCCTCCTCCTATGTAGACTATGTGATCACCTCTCGACGCGTTATAATGTGGTGTCTGATTATATTGTGTGGTATTGTACTGGGGCTGTGCCGATTTATACTGCGGCTGCACGTTGTTGTAGGGTTGTTGTGCAGTATTATATTGTTGTTGCGCAATGTTGTATGGGGTTGGGACTTGGTTGAACTGGGGTGCTGCTTGACTAGTCATCATTTTGGCCTGTACTCTGTATGCATATGATGCTCTTTCCCACATCATATCCATAGTTTTGCAATCTTTGTCGTCGTGGCCCACTGACTTACAAAAGGTGCAATATGAATTCTTTAGAACTATCTGGTATTTTTGCATGATCGTGCAGTGGTAAGGGTCATGACCCAGTTTCTTGCATATTTCGCACCATAATTCTCCCTGTCGTAGTGATTTTGGCATACCTATTTCCATATACTGTGCGAATGTTGGGCATTCGTTCTTGTTAGGGTCCTAACCCACACATAAGTAGAACAATATATTCAGATGTAATAAAGGTCAATATTAATAAGGCCTTCCAATAAAATAGAATAAGGTGGATGTACGAAGACCTAATAGAAGCTTCTGCTTCTAGAAGGATCTTCCTCTAGATGCTTCTCTTGATAGACATATTTAGTATAAATAAGGGTCGAGGGTATGAAAACCCTAGCTTTGAGATTATTGTAACAGAGCGCTGCTCGACTGGAGGTTGCCCCCTCGAAGAGGCCCATGAACATTGATTTCTGAATCAAAGTATTATTTATGTTGTTGTTCTTATATCATTTATGTGTTATTGTGGATATTATGCTGGTTATATTACTGTTATTCTTCCATTTCTAGCATTTTATTTCTGTTCTGCGTACTTTTTATATCTGGTATATTACAAGTGGTATCAGAGCACTTTCCTTGGCATAAATTGTGGGAATTTTTTTTCAGGGTAGAGACGTATTATGGCGTCTTTAAGCCACAGAGATCTGTCGTTACGCACATAAACCCACGGTTGAGGGATTCATACATGCAGGAAATACAAGTGGTTCTTAAGCACACATCTATTGGCCACCCTTGTAACCCTTGTTGGTACCCCTTCGAGTGGTAGCGCATCAGACAACACCTATGTATGGATCAACCTAGATTTCCTGAAGCCCTCTTTAGATAAACTGATTAGTCGCCTGACTGCTATAGTGCCACTGAGAACAACACTCGAGAAGATACTCTCTAGTACCTGGGTAGTCGGGTAGTACATCTAACGGTATGGTATATCCTCCTTAGTAAGTGCCCTGAGATATTGGGCCGAGTACTATTGTTGGACCCCGCACATATATCAGAGAGCTATAGCACAGGGTAAACCCTTATCTATAGAACCCTTGAATACCTAACCCTTGGGGGACATAAACATAAACAAATTAAAACAGACAAGATCTGTTGCCGTGCAACTGTGTTCGGGTTGCCAAATCACTACACTTTTCTTACTGGTTAAGCATTTGGGGTTTTCATCGCTGCAGTATTCTTCAGACCGGAGTATAACTCCGCAGGTAAAGAAAAAAAAAAAAAAAACAAGTCTGGAAAAATTTTCACCATTATTTGATACCTATTCCATTGGATTCATCTCTTCGCCCTTATCAAATTCATCCATATCATTTTTCGGTAAAATTTCTGACCCTGCCCACCCCTTTTCAGTTCACCCATCCTCATGGCCCATACCCGTAGCCAAGACCTGGAAGCTCGCTTCAACACCATGCAATCTGGTCTCCTCGAGACCCAAAAAGAAGTGAAACAACTTAGTGCCAATGTTGCCTCCATCTATACATCCATCAATACAACCATAAATACAACCATGCATTCCTCAATGGAGGAAGTCAAACAAGAACTGACCACCCAGCTTGAATCTGTCTTTGCATCACTCTGTAACAAACTGAAGATCCCTACAGATGACCCTTTCTTTGACGCACCTCCAAAGACTGAAGGTGAACATTCCTCCCATTCCCATACCTTTCAACACCAACACTTTCAACGTGACCTACGCCTTCCGCGGGTGGATGTGACCAAATTTGATGGCTCAGACCCCACTAGTTGGGTAACCCAAATGGAACATTATTTCTCTTTATACAACATTACAAATGACTTGGCCAAACTCCGGTATGGTGTTCTCCATCTAGATCAAGAACGTTGGCAATGGTGGCAATGGTGAAAAACTTCCCATCAAAGGTATATTGCTTGGACCCAATTTGTGACTGAGATTTATGAACGCTTTGACACTAACACCAACCATTTGGGATATTTGACAAAGTTGAAACAATCAGGAACAGTAGAAGACTTCATAGCTGCCTTTGAGCGCCTGACTTTTCGAACAGAGGGCATGATTGATGCTTTCTTTTGAGAGTGTTTTTTCAATGGCCTCAAGGATGAGATTCGGGCTTATGTCCTCATGGATCAACCTTCGATTTGGGTGGAGGCTACTAAAAAAGCTAAAGAAGCACAACAAGTTGTATCCTCTCAAAACCATAAACCCTCCTTTATCCCTCGCCCTAAACCTGTAAATCCCAGTACTCCCTCTGCCCCATTAAAGATCCAAAAATTGACCAGGGATGAAATGGTTGAATGCCAACTCAAAGGCCTTTGTTATAATTGTGATGAAAAATATTTCCTGGGCCACAAGTGTAAGGAACAAAGATTTTTATGGCCATCTCTGAGGATATTTCGGAAGAGGATGTTGAAACTCCCCTTGTGTCTGAGTCACCTGAAATCACTGACATAACCCCTCCCTCAGACCCTCTCGAAGTGGAACTGATCATTTCCCTCAATGCTCTCACTGGCTTCTCAGCCCCCCAAACCCTCAAGTTAATCGGTTACATCAAGCATCAGAAGGTCATCATTCTGGTCGATAGTGGAAGCACCCATAATTTTATTCAACGCCGCATTGCCCAAGAAACTCATTGCTACATCCATGCCGTCAACAATTTCCAAATCATGATTGCCAATGGTGGTTCCATGAAATTCGGAGGGCACTGTGAAAATGTGCATCTCCAAATCGGTGACTACCACCTAAAATACCATATGTTTGCCATCGACATGGGTGGTTGTGACATTATGTTGGGTGCAGACTGGATAAGGACTTTTGGTCCCATTCTCATGGATTTTAAGGAATTAACCATGCAATTTGAATAGGAAGGCCACCAATATAAACTCCAAGGCATCATTGTTGGTTCACCCGAGGTCATTAGTTCCCATCGCATGGAAAAGCTGCTCAAAAAAGGCCATTTTGGTGTCATTGCCCAACTCCATGCCATACAAGCAACAGAGACACCCCCGGTGCTGCAAGACCTCCAAGCCCTCCTTTCTAAACATCAAATGGTATTTTCCACTCCCCAAGGACTCCCTACTTCCCGCTATGTTCATGATCATTCCATTCCCCTTGTACCCGGAAGCCTTCCTCCCAATATATGTCCGTATTGCCACCCCTTTTCACAAAAAAATGAAATTGAGAAAATGGTCCCAGAACTCGTTAATGCAGGCATTATCTGCCCTAGTACAAGCCCTTACTCTTCTCCTGTAGTCATGGTCCTAAAGAAAGAAGGTTCTTGGAGAATGTGTCCTGATTTTCGTGCCCTCAACAAACTGACCATTAAAGACAAATTTCCCATTCCTGTCATTGATGACCTCCTGGATGAATTGAGTGGCACCCAATTATTTACTAAACTTGATCTTCACTCGGGCTATCACCAGATACGTATGAAAGAGGTAGACATTCCCAAGATGGACTTTAGAACTCATGAGGACCACTATGAGTTTTTGGTCATGCCCTTTGGCTTGTGTAATGCCCCCTCCACCTTCCAAAGC
>ML786823.1:36899-79750 GCA_009831015.1 Picea engelmannii | reverse complement strand
CCAAAGCCTCATGAATCATGTCTTCCGTCCCTTTCTCCATCATTTTTTCTTAGTTTTCTTTGATGATATCCTCATCTATAGAAAAACCTGGACATACCATCTTACTCATGTGGATCAAGTTCTCCATCTACTCTCTCAGCACCAACTTTTCCTGAAACAATCTAAATGTGCTTTTGGCATCAGGGTGGATCCGAAAAATATTGAATCTATGCAAGACTGGTCGCACCCAAAGACTCTCAAAATCTTGCATAGATTTTTGTCTTTAACAGGGTATTATCACAAGTTTGTTAAGAATTATGGAAAGATTGTAGCACCTCTCACTTCTCTCCTCAAAAATAACTCTTTCACTTGGACTCCAACCACTGCTCAAGCTTTCCAAACCTTGAAGATGGCCATGTGCACCACTCCGGTTCTGGCCCTTCCTGATTTCATAAAGACCTTTGTGTTGGAATGTGATGCCTTAGGGAAAGGAATCCGTGTTGTCCTTATGAAAGAGGGTCGACCTTTGGCCTTCACCAACAAGCAACTATTTGAAAGGAATCTGGGCACACCCATCTATGAAAAGGAAATGTTGGCTATTCTACATGCCGTTGATCTGTGGAACCCTCATCTCTTGGGGCAATGTTTCCAAATTAAGACAGACCATCAAATCCTCAAGTACTTTCTCGAACTACGCATTTCGTCCCCGGAGCAACAAAAATGGGTGACTAAGCTCTTTGGATATGATTATGAGATCATTTACAAGAAAGGAAAAGACAATGTGGTGGCAGATGCACTGTCCTGAAAATATGAAGAAGAAGGATCCCTTTTTTCTCTTTCCTTCATTGTACCAGATTGGCTCCAAGCTGTTCGCCAGGAATGGCTACAAGATCCCAAAAGTTTGCATCTGATCCAGCAATTGCACACTAATGCTCTAGCTCCCCTAGGGTACTCTTGGCTCTAGGATGAGCTTCGATACAAAGGTTGTTTGTATTTAAGTAAACAATCAAAACTTAAATCCAGGGTACTTTCGAAGCTTCATGCTACACCCACAGCAGTGCACTCCAGGTTCACCAAAACCTATGATAGGGTCAAACATTATTTTTTCTGGGATGGTATGAAACATGACATCTGTAATTTTGTAGCTGAATGTGATGTGTGTCAACGCAACAAGGGAGAAACAGTCAAATCTTCGGGCACACTACAACTGCTTCTGATTCCACCTACTATTTGGAAGGATATCTCTATGGACTTTATTATCGACTTACCCAAATCGGGAAATAAATCAGTCATAATGGTGGTTGTGGATCGCCTTTCCAAGTATGCTCATTTCTACGCTCTTCAACACCCATTTACTGCATCCACGGTGGCTCAAATTTTGATGGACCAAGTCTTCAAGCTTCATGGCATGCCTCACTCTATTGTTTCTGATCGTGACCCAACTTTCACAAGCAATTTTTGGAAAGAACTGTTCAAGATATAGGGCACCCAATTGCATCTCATCACATCTTGTCATCCCCAGACTGATGGTCAAACAGAAGTTGTCAACAAGTGTTTGGAAACATATCTGAGGTGTTTTTCCTCTGAAAAGAAAAATCAGTGGGCTCAATGGTTACCCCTAGCTGAATGGTGGTACAACACTTCCTACCATACACCTACATGCATGACTCCTTTTGAAGTGGTATATGGAAAGAAGCCACCTTTAGTTCTCTCATACTTACCGGGTACCTCGAAGGTCCAGGTGGTTGACCAAACACTTACAGTTTGAGAGGATATTCTCCGTATCCTCAAAGAGAACATGGTCATGGCACATAATCGAATGAAGAAACAAGCAGATCAAGGTCGCTCTGAACGTCAATTTGCAGAAGGGGATCAGGTGTTTCTGCGACTGCAACCATACAAACAAAATTCCCTCAAGGCTGAGCATTGTCAGAAGCTAGCGCCCAAATTTTATTGTCCTTATACAGTTCTCAAGCATGTGGGACAAGTCGCCTATCAGTTAGCTCTTCCCAGTCATTCGAAGCTACATCCTGTTTTTCATGTTTCATGCTTAAAGAAGGTGATTGGAGATAGGTGCCAAATTCAAGCCAACCTTCCCAAGTTAGCCGAAGAATGATCCATTTGGCTACAGCCAGAAGCAATTTTGGACCAGCATGAGCATCACCTGCGTTAGAGAACCATCAAGGAAGTGCTAGTCCATTGGAAAGATACAACTCTAGCAGATGCCACTTGGGAACCAACTACCATTCTACAACAGTTTCCACATCTCAAGCCTTGAGGACAAGTTTGTTTTTAAGGGGGCGAACATGTTAGGGTCCTAAACCACACATAGGTAGAGAAATATATTTGGATGTAATAAAGGTCAATATTAATAAGGCCTCTCAATAAAATAGAATAAGGCAGATGTAAGAAGACCTAATAGAAGCTTCCACTTCTAGAAGGATCTTCCTCTAGATGCTTCTCTTGATAGACATATTTAGTATAAATAAGGGTCAAGGGTATGAAAACCCTAGCTTGGAGATTATTGTAACAGAGCACTGCTCGACTGGAGGTTTCCCCCTCGAAGAGGCCTGTGAACATTTCTTTTTGAATCAAAGTGTTATTTCTGTTGTTGTTCTTATTTCATTTCTGTGTTATTGTGGAGATTATGATGGTTATATTACTATTATTCTGCCATTTCTAGCATTTTATTTCTGTTCTGCATACTTTTTATATCTGGTATATTACAGGCTATGTCGAGTTGTACTGCGGCTGCACATTGTTGTAGGGTTGTTGCGCTGTATTATATTGTTGTTGCGCAATGTTGTATGGGGTTGGGACTTGGTTGAACTGGGGTGCTTCTTGCCCAGTCATCATTTCGGCCTGTACTCTGTATGCATATGATGTTCTTTCCCACATCAGATCCATAGTTCTGCAATCTTTGTCATTGTGGCCCACTTACTTACAAAAGGTGCAATATGAATTCTTTGGAACTGTCTAGTATTTATGCGTCATCGTGCTATGGTAAGGGTCGTGACCCGGTTTCTTGCATATTTCGCACCATAATCCTACCTGTCGTAGTGGGTTTGGCATACTTGTTTCCATATACTGTGCGAATGTTGGGCATTCATTCTTGTGGTGTGCTTTCATTCTACATGTGGTGCACCAAACGACTTCTCTTTTTTCCTTGTTCTTATTTTGGTTCAACTGAATTGTTAGATTCTTCAAATCCTCCTTCAATTCCTCAATAGCTGGTTCCATCTTCTAGTACTAGTTCTCTTCCAGTTGCAAGGCTACCTACAAAGCCTCTTCCTGTGTATGAAACTTCTGATGTCATAAGGGATATTTTAGATGTGGGAGTAGTGAGTTGACAAACATGTGCCAGTGCTGCATCTCAGTCATAAGGACGTATTTTAGTTTTCCCTTCAGTCACTTGAATCTCTGATCAATCTCCCATACAAACTCTCCTGGTTTCTATATTATCTCAATCATCTCATTCATGTACTGATCCTCTGAGATCAGCTTCTAGAACTCATTAATCAGTAGCTTCTTAATGTTTGTCAGTGTCCTTGTCGTCCCAGGGGAACTTGTGTCTAGAATCATGTACCAGTCTAGTGTGCGGTCTCTTGGCATGATTGCTAACTACGTGAGTTTGGTGTCTTCATCAGTGCTCTGTTTTTCCTCCCAAATCTTTGTGCAAATGAACAAGTGCTTCTCAGGATCTTTTGTTGCTTCTCCTCGAAATTCTAGTAATATGATAGTGGGATCGTGTCCCGCCATTCTAAATACTGAATTGCTACCTCTATCGCGCGATGTAGATACTTGACTAATATTGCCTGAACTCGCTCCTCTAGTTATTTCTCCTACTGTATATGTACTTCTTGCTGTCAGACTTCCTCCGAACTTCGGTTGTCTAAATGGTGGTGTTCTCTTTGGTGTATTAGTCGCACATGGGTTTATGGGTTCCACATTGACATTAATATGGATAGGATGTATGCCTTCTCCTCCCGTTCTTGGGCCTCTTGTTTTCCTCTCATAAGTTGCGCACAAGATTTCCTCAATCTGATCCACAACCCGGAGATCCTCTACCTCTTCCTCATCGCTTTCCAAACCCTCCCTTGCGGCTATGGCTCTCTTCTTGGTATTCACCTTATATTGGTAGGGTACTCTGCTACGCGTCGTTCCTGATGAAGCCAGCATCCACTGAAGCTGGTCGTCATCCATCAAGATCGGGTCCAATAGTTCCTCCTTCTTACCTTTATATTGGCCTTCTTCCATTTATCCTCTCTTTGTTAGTGCTTCCCCCCTTCCCCCATGCATGCAGGGAAGTCTAGCTGTCTGATTCCATTTTCATTACACCTTTGTTATATAAAAATATTTTAATAGAAGTATACAGTGATCTAATGTACCTTCCTCGAGGTCCATGTAGAAATTCTTTCTCTGCTGCACTGTATGACTTTACTGTGTCGACTGCAAACTCTATGATGAATCCTGCCACAATACTGTCAAGCCAAAAGTCAACTGCACATGTAAATTTGTTGTTCACCTCCTGTAACTACTCAACTTCTACTGGGGTCCAATATAGCTGTTGGAGGCGGTTCTTCACGTGGTTATCTTTCAACCTTAGTATCCACTCTTGCAGTAGGTGGGGGAAATCACAGAAAAAGACTCTGTGTAAATCCGTAAACACATATTTATCCAAATATTTATGAGGTGTGATGCTAGGGTTTCTATTGTCTTTATGGGAAAGATCTATCTCTTTGGTTCTCAACCAGCCTTCAATTTCTTCTTTCGTGGGGTTCCATGGTCTCAACATTCCCTTCTAATGGCTCATTGTTATTTTGTTTCTCTCATTCGTTTCTCATTCACTCATATCTCACCTACTCAATCCTCTCTTGTTACTCTTAACATGACAACATAACCATTTGTTGGCTTCAACTGCTCTCTTCTTCTCTTTGAGTTATTGACCCAGGGTTCATGTCATTCGGGTTTCCAACAAGGCCTCTAAAACTATCAACCCTTCTGGTAACCTAGAAGGCAACACAATACACATAATGCACTACGCAGTCTCACTCGAGATATCTTTAAATGGGTGGTTGTAAGACTTAGGTGTTTACAGCCTAGGATTGAGTATGATATAGGGGTTTATTAACCAGATCCATGCACTATGAAATATGAGGGTAATCTACCTATTCCTTCCAAGTACACATTCCCATTACACAGTTTACTTCCCAAGCAACATATTCATGTTCCCTAACAATGTATGAACTCATTTTTTAAGAATAACAATAACCTACTGGAAGAAAGTAAAGAGATGCATACATTCATCACATTACATAGTTATTACCGTGGTTCACCCCCTCTTGAGCTACGTCCACACATATTTGGCTCTCGACTCTTTTATTATGGTAGTTCTACATTTCTGGCTCCGCGTGCTTACAATTCCCCTCTTATGGGTAATATCTATATGAGGCAAACTAGATCACACCAGACTCTACAGCCTGCGAACTAATCCTCAAATCTACCTTCTCTCCTCTTTTCTAGATCAACAACTTACAAAAATGGTACATAACAGTCAATATCACATACCGCATCTGCTCATGCGTAACTATAGTAAAAGATGGGATAACAATACTAACACCCCAATCTAATACACAACTTTTCAACATAAAACAATCGAACCTCTACATGATAGCTACGTATCTATATCTATACATTTCGGGCTCTTCATCCATTTACAAAGCATTACAAAAACTCTAACCCTACCGACATTAGGTCTTCCTCTCATGCATGTGTGTTGTTCTTCATCCAACTGTCGCTTTCCTTGTGCACACTTTTTTTCATGCGCACGACGTGTTGTTCTTTCTCCAGATGCTACTTTTGTTTCTGCACGCTTTCTTTCCCATGATCATCCTTCTTTCCACTTTGACCTGGTGCCAACACCCCCCCTCTCACTATTTCCAACAATTGGTATCAAAGCGAGTGCCTTTAGCACAATCTAATAACCAGAAGATAGATCTTGAAAGAAATGGATCAACAAGAGGGAATGTCTTCAAACAAAGCACCATTGTTTAAGGGATATGATTATTCTTTTTGGAAAATAAGAATGAAAAGATACAAGTTGGATCTTGGTTTTGATGTTTGGAAATCTATAATATATGGTTACACTGCACCAACTACTCCACCCACATATACTGCATAAAATAAGATTTGCAATGACAACTCAAGAATAGTCAATGCCATTCTAGGAGGATTAACAAATCCTATATTTGTGAAGGTAATGCATTGTAAGTCAAATAAAGATATCTGGGACAAAATGGAGGTTACATATGAAGGAGATAACAAAGTCAAGGAATCCAAACTACAATTCTATAGAGATCAGTTTGAAAATTTGAAGATGAAAGAAGAAGAGAACATTGTTGAATGCATTCATTGGGTAGATGAGGTAGTTAACTCAATCCGAGTAGCAGGAGAATAACTTTTAGACAAACCTATTGTAAAAAATATCTTAAGGTCATTTCCTATGAGGTATAATACCAATATTTCCACAATTGAAGATGCACCAAAACTTGACAAATTCACAGTAGATCAACTCCATGGAATTCTTACAACATATGAGATGAGAACAAGGAACAAAAAACCATCAAAAGAAGAAACAACCTTTAAGGTATCTAAAGAAAAGAATAAACATAAACATATTTCTAATGAATATCAATCAGACATATCAAATGTAGAAGAGGCCAACTTTATAAATACACTCTAGAAAGGATTTGGAAAATATAAAGGAAAGTTACCCTTCAAATGTTTCAACTATGGTAGAATCAGATACTTTTCTAACAAATGTCCCTATCCCAAGCAGGAGGATAATGATGATTAAGAATCCCACAACTAGAAAGACCAATACAAGAAGAAATTTTATAAGAAAAATAAAATAATTCTACTCCAAAGAAGACATCAACTCTTTAGACATGAATGAAGATGAAGATTCAGAGCTTCTATTTATGGGAATGAACACTCAAAATAATAATATAGATAATGAAGAAAACTTTGAAAGTGAAGGTGAACACTCAAGAGAAATAGATGCATCAAGAACGATTAAAGAATCAGAGTAGAACATCAGTGATTTGAAGTCCCAGCTCCTGGAAGCTAAAATAATTGAAGAAGTCATTTTAAAACAACTCAATGATAGAGAAAAAGTATGTGAGAAGCTAGAATCTAAGATTGAGTTTCTAAAAGGTGATTTTGAAAAAGAAAAGAAGGGATCAAAATTTGAAAATAGTTCAAAAATATTGGATGAAATTCTCAGTACTCAGAGGTCACCAAACAACAAGAATGGTTTGGGATACACCCAAGACTCAACCTATACATCGCAAGTATCAGTCAAAAGGCCAATCAATTACACAGATGTTCTAAAAGGCTCCTTAATAAGAGAAGATACTAAGGAAAAGATGATACCATTGAAAATTGTTCCACATAAATAGAAATCAACACTCCCTACTAAAGTAAAAGATGACAAGAAGAATACAATCACCAAAATGAATCCCCTAATAAATATCTATTTATTGGATACTGTTACTCTTGCAATAATTTTTGACTTAAGTCAGTACACTGCAAAGTTTATGGAAAATACAATCATAGAAATGTCCAAAGATATAAGAACAGTAAGTACAATACATAGAAGAGAAACTATAACTCATTTTCTTCTTTGCAAAACTTCAATATTGAATGCCAAAAATGCAACAATTATGGTCATAAGGCTAGTGAATGTATATTTCCAAAATATTCCATGAAGGCAAGTATCTCTAGCATTGAGGAAAATTATAAGAAGATATGGAGAAGAAAAGCTAAATTACAAAGGAAGAAAAATGATGAAGATATTGCACCTAAATTTGATAAAATTGACAATAGGAGTATGATGGATGTAGTGTCTGATAAAGTATATGAAAATTAGAGTTATGCATATAAAGTAGATCAAGCTCAAGACAAGAAAACTCCTAAAGAAAAATCTGACAAAATTACAGAACTTGATAATGTCATGCAAGTAGATTATCCATTACCCAACAAATGGAAAATGCAAAAAGAAATTTCTCAAAACAAGGATAAAGAAGCTTCTGGTGCACAAAACAATGATGATGATGATGAACCTTCAATAGGAGATCAACCATAAGAATTAAATGATAATGATCTTGGAAATTTTCAAACAATATTTTGATGATCTACTAAAATTGTTCTTGTTGATACCCCTAAGAGTATTGAAGCACATAAAATTGAAGAGGCTCTTGGATTACAAATGAATGAGTAGATAAATAACATCATTGAAAGAAGAATTGTTTGACGGTATAACTCTATGCAGAGTTTGACATGGTTTGTTGCAGGTATTCATATGCCCGGGAACAATGCCAGTTATGTATTCTCTTAGTGAAGTTATGTGGATGGTTTCTGAGGAAGATATGTCATGGTACATGACTAGTACATACGTCCAAGGATATTTATAGGAAGAACATATTATTCTTGAGAAATTGATCTATGTTCCAGCTGAGAATTAGTATTTGAAGCGGAAGCAAATTGCAGTGATATCATATTGTTCATCTTTCAAAGAAGATAGGGAGAGTTATTCTTCTTCCCATGATTGGTTGTAGCAACATGATTCCAGGGGGAGAGACTGATAGATAGGGTGGGAATCACCTTAGGGGGGGTATCACCCTAAAAGGAAACATCCTTTTTTTGTCATTTGTTTCAAAGGGGGAGAATGATCAGTAAAATCCAGTTAAGATTGGAAAAGGGGTTTTACTTTGTTTCCATAATTTCCAAAGGGGGAGAATGTTGGACATGGTATTACGTTGTTGGAATTGATGAATATCAATATGTTATTGTCATTATATGTGTTTGTTGGCCCTTGACCAAGTTTTGAGGATCCTTGGTCAGGTTTGACCTATTTTTGGGACTTCGATAGGTTGTTGAAGGCATAGTGCAAGACGAAGTGGAGATCGTGGGATCTCGACCCCTTTTAGAGCCCTTTTTGGGATTCAGGATTATGTAATGGGTATGGGGATGTCATCCCATGGGTTTAACCATGCTTAGGCCTATTTTGTAATGTATAAATAAGTATGTAGGTGATGTAAATAAGCGGTGCTAAGGCCAATGTGCTAAGACCTACAAGCTTGATCTGTGTGATCGAAAGTGATAAGTGTTGAGTAGAAGGTTTCTTTTGTGCATATTGTATGAGGCTTGCAGAGTTCAGTGCAAGCAAGTGTAAGAGATTGAGAAGAGGCTTAGTGCTGTAACCTAGCTTGGGGAAGGAGGATCTAGTGAGGTGCGTAGATATCATGTCCTCTGCAGAATAGAGTTTTTGTGGATCTGTGCATGTAACTGATTGAAGAAGCTAATAAAGAAGATGAAGAGTTGGTGGACATAGCCCCAGGGTGGGGGCGAACCATGTACATGTTGTGTTTCTCTACTTTGTGCGATGTATTGATGTGTTTATATGTTAACTTAATAGTGATTTGATATAGATGAATGATAGGTAGATCTGTTGTTGCTTTGTGCTTAATAATGAGAGTAAATGTTGGATCTGACTTGTGTGAATGTGCTTAGTGCATGAATCTGCTAGATCTGATTTGTTTCGTCGTGCTAAGTGCTGCTAGATGCTATATTTGGTTGAATACTGCGGTGCTACGTGATAAAGGTTTAACTGCGTTGTAAACTAAGAATGGATAATATTGGTAAGCTATAACTACTAAGTGCTATGTTAAGGTGTTACAACCAAAGATCTCTTTCCCAGCTAAGGTTGCAGACACTAGAGTCCTGCAACCACCTGTGCCTCTACCTCGGGTGAGACTTAATTTTCTTTGCAGGTGTTGCCGAAAGGGCCGTTAGTTAGGGTTTTGTTGGTGCATTGTTGTAGTGTTGAACCCTAGGTCTGCTCCTGTGCCAACAAATGGTTCTGTTGTTGGGACTGAAACTATGATTCCAGGGAACTGAGGAAAGAGAAGCTTTGTGCGAAGATCTGACCTGAAATTGTGAAATCTCTTTGTGTAGATATGTCACTCTAGTGCACAGTATTCTACTCGATTTGTGAAGCTTTGTGCTAAGAAAAGAAGTCATATATGAAGAAAAGAGGTAATATCTAAAAGCTTTGTGCTCTGAGAAAGGTAAAAGTGAGACTTTTTTCTTAAAGAGGTAATATTTGTAAGCTTTGCACTCTGATAAAGGTAATAATAGTGAAAAGTTTTAGATCTGGAAGCTTTGTGCTCTGTTGAAGATAAGATTAGTGGAAATTTTTGTTTCTAAAGTATGGATCTAGGTATGTTTGATAAGATTTGTCCTAGCTTGAAAACTAGGGAACTGATAGATGAAAGAAGATTTTATATGAGTAGATCTGATAAGAATCGTGAAAGACATGTTATACCTATGCATAGAGAGAATGTTTGGACTAACAAATGGATGCAGGATCCTAGAAAGAATTTTTTTGCAGGTTAGCTACTATGATCCCAGTGTGCAGTAAAGGAAAGGTTGGGATCATTTAAAAGAAAACGAGGATTAACCCTTTGTTACAGTTGCAGAAGACCAGGACATCTGGCTAAGGAATGCCCTGGTAGAATATCTTGTTGTCTTTGTTGTAGAGCTATGGACCATGAAGTATTGGATTTCCCTAGAATGATTTCTAAGGTTGAAAGAATGAATATGAACCAAGAAAACCCTAAGGTAGATCCATAAATTGAGATTATGGAAGAACCTAAGAAAGAATCAGAGAAAGTATTTCTACAGATGAAAGAAACCTTGAATGACCATCGACATATCAGCTTATCAGAGATATTCAAAGAAAAAGAGTGCATGGAAGCAAGAATAGTAGACTTCGACATTGACTATGTTCTGGATGAGGAAACACAGGTGAATATCATGACAGAAAGAACTTGGGAAATTTTAGGGGAGCCTGCTATGATTCCTTCATTGGGAGGAATAGGATTATTCAAAGGAAAACTGATAACCCTATGTGGAAGACTTACCCAGATATCTATGAGTGCTCATGGAACTTCAACAGAGGAAGGTTTTGAGGTTGTTAAATTTATTGAGAACAACGCTCCATTTACTATGTTACTAGGAAAACCTTGGATCGAGAAGGACCAGACTAGAACGAAAGAAGAAGAAGTCTTAGAGAAGAAGAAGCAATAGTTGAAAGATTTCATGACTAGGAGGATCACACAGTTGATTGAATAACAAGAGAACAGATCGAAGCTACTTAGGACTAGAGACTTGGATGTCGAAGCTGGAAGAACACAAGAAGGTTTGCATAAGAGTAGAGAATATACCCCATCTAGAGAAGAAGTCTTACCCTTGAATCTTAGGAAATAATCTCAACAGGGTGAAGTTACTATGCCAAAAGAAGACAAGAATCAGAATGAAAAAAGGAATACTGAGACAAAGCTCACTGGAAAGAAGACTAGAAAACTAAGCAAGAAGAGAGCAAATATAAAAAATTTATAGAGGGTTCCAGAGGGAATTTCACAAAGGGAAAATTTACAAAACAAAAACTTTGTTGGGATATTAGAACAACTTCAGATGGAACTTCGCCATGGCGAAGAAATATAACTGTTGGGAATAGTATAACCGTTAGAACAATACCCCGAATGGGTAGAAAGGCATTTATGGTAAAAAAGGACACCATCAGACCATTGGGACCATGCCGTAACGGACGAAACTGAATTAATGAAGGTCTCTTGTCCATTGGAAAGATTTGTTACGTTGATGTCTACTTATTCCGTCGACTATTGCACCGAGATCACTTTTGTGAATTGTATAAGAGAGAAACCATTGCTATGAATTCCATTTTAGCTGACTCTTGATCCTCATCGCGTTTGTTTCTTGGGAAATGTCGGAAGGTGCAACCTTCCCGGACATCGAGCCATTTTATCCGCTTGTTGCAAATTTCACCACGCTCTGGTACTTGAGCTATATGAGAAAACAATGGTAGTCGAACACTTTTTTTCACACGTACTACCTCCAGCTGAAGAGAGTCGTCGAAGCTAAACCTCGCATGAATTTGAACACCCTACAGAGGTTCTGACCCTTGATGAAGTTCCACGCATATTGACACTTCATCTACATTACAATGCGAGAAGACGAGCATAAAGAGGAGCTTCAATCGTACTACAAGATCATGGAAGAGGACCTTGAGGAGATCACTAAGGACTGGTTGGTAGACCTCCTTATTCCCACAGACCTTGCAGAGATGTCTGAACCTGACAACCCAGAGACCACACACAAAGAACATGATACACCCAGACACAACAGAAGGAAGAAAACCAAAGAGGTCCAAAACTTAAGCAGCACCTCAGGAAAGACTGCTTCAATATCACTTGACCGAGGGGGTGATGATGAAGTAAAAGAGATAAATGGCAAAGAAGCTAAATAGAAACAAGGTGAAGTAACACCGTGTAGAGATGAGACCGATCCCTTGAAGAAGAGGAAGGTTTCCCCCCCGAAACCTTCTTCCTAGAAGAAATCCAGATCCGTCGTGACCAAGATGCATACTGTACTCACTACCGATGATTTTGAATTCATCATAGTAACCCTAAACAACACTTCGTAGCAAATCATGGAGAAACAAGAAGCCAAGAAGGAGGAAATGTATGAAAGAATTGAGGTCAAACTCCGAGGGGTACAACAGGCCCTTCAATCCAGTTGCACAGTGTCCACTGCGCCCCTACCATCGGGAGAACTAGATTCGGGAGATGATCAAACCCAACTCCGCCAAATAGCAGATGCAACCGAAGCTCGCCTTCATTGAGCACAAGAAGAAATAGGACAAGCCACCCAGGCCTTGAAGCAAGTACAAGGAGTACTCGTAGAACAACGCCAAGTTGCAGTGCAGGAGAAGGTTTCTCTCTAGATGAAGTTTGAAAAGGAGAAAACAGAGATGTAGCAAGAAAAGAAACAGTTTCTTGCAGAGGAACTCAAAGTGAAAGAAGCATTCAACAAAGCACTTCGCTCTGTGATAGGTTTAGAGCCATAGGCATAAGACCAAGTCATGTATCAAGTAGAAAATCTCATAGAATCTATCCAACAACGAATAACAGACTTAGAGCCCCGCATAGTGCCCGACACTCTGCATGATGTAAGGGATCAAAGAGATGCAACTGCTCTAGGCACAATTGAGAGAATAAAGGCCCTTGCCATGAAATGAAAGAAATTGAGTGATAACAGTGCCTAGATGTATGAGTGAATCACTGAGTATCCGGAACTGAAGACACTGGAGTCACATCTCCAAGAGGCGAAGTATCAAGCATAAACAATATAGGCGCAGTTGAAGCCCTTGTCGATTGTTGAAAGAATGAAGCGATCCCAAGAACAACACAGTGCTCAATAATAGGTCCACACCATTCAGAGCAGAGTCATGGAAGTGACTCAGAGGCTCTAACCTATATAGGACGAGGTTTTCCAGCTATTCACAGAGATTAAAGGCCAAGGAGAAGAACTGGAGAAAGTCGTCACTGCAGCAGAACAATGTCTAGAGGGACTTGTCAACGAAGGTGTTATATAGGAGTTCACTGAATAGGAGGCCATAGCACAACAGCAAGTCGAAGCATCTCAAGCCAAGCTTGAGGATTTTGAGGCAGAATTATCTAGATCGGAGTGACTCGGGATGAGTCATAGGTGAGTGTTGGGGGCCTGTTGGCCCTTGACCAAGTTTTGAGGATCCTTGGTCAGGTTTGACCTATTTTTGGGACTTCGACTGGCTGTTGAAGGCGGAGCGCAAGACAAAGCAGAGATCCTGAGATCTCTGCCCCTTTTAAGGCCCTTTTTGGGATTCAAGATTATGTAATGGGTATGGATATGTCAGCCCATGGGTTTACCCATGCTTAGGCCTATTTTGTAATGTATAAATAAGTAGCTAGGCGATGTAAGTAAGTGGTGCTAAGGCCAATGTGCTAAGACCTACAAGTTCGATCTATATGATCGAAAGTGCTAAGTGCTGAGTAGAAGGTTTCTTTTGTGCATTCTCTATGAGGCTTGCAGAGCTTAGTGTAAGCAAGTGTAAGAGATTGAGAAGAGGCTTAGTGTTGTAACCTAGCCTGAGGAAGGAGGATCTAACAAGGTGCACATATCTCCTGTCCTCTATGGAATAGGGTTTTTGTGGCTCTGTGCATGTAACTGATTGAAGAAGCTAATAAATAAGACAAAGAGTTGGTGGACGTAGCCCCAGGGTGGGGGTAAACCACGTACATGTTGTGTTTCTATGCTTTGTGCGATGTATTGATTTGTTTATATGTTAACTTGCTTAGTGCTTTGATATAGATGAATGATAGGTATATTTGTTGTTGCTTTGTGCTTAATAGTGAGAGTAAATGATGGATCTGACCTGTGTGAATGTGCTTAGTTCTTGAATCTTCTAGATCTGATCTGTTTCATCATGCTAAGTGTTGCTAGATGTTAGATCTGGTTGAATACTGCGATGCTTTGTGATTAGGGTTTAACTGCGCTGTAAACTAAGACTGGATATTGGTGAACTATAACTGCTAAGTTCCTTGTTAAGGTGTTACAACCATAGATCTGTGTCCCAGCTAAGGTTGCAGACACTGGATTCCTACAACCACCCCTGCCTCTACCTCGGGTGAGACTTCATATGCTTCACAGGTGTTGTTGAAAGGGCTGATAGTTAGGGTTTTGTTGGTGCACTGTTGTAGCATTGAACCCTGGGTCTGCCCTTGTGCCAACAGTCTTTGAGATCCTAAATCTTAGGAGAAATAACGTAGTAGGTTGCGCAGAAGAAATAGTGTGAGGTGCAGAGGAATCCTATATAAACCTAAAGCTCAGAAGAGATAAGCTTCTGATTAGATAAAGGAGTGCATTGACACAAAGCTCAAAACAAAGAACGTTAATCGAAGCTCAAAAGAGATGGCACATTTGAAGTAACAAAGGAGACATAGTTCTGTGAGTGAATAAATCCTTTTGTAAAGGATCGAGTTACATGAGTCATTCATTCTTAGTTCGGGACAATCTAGGATCGTTAGATCAAGGTGAAGTTAGAGGTTGGGAAGGATTAAATATCAATAGTTTGATTAGAATTATGGACCATTGTTTCAAGTAGCGGATAAATTACTTTGACACTTTGCCACTTCGCCACTTCAGAAATTAATGGAGACAAGGAAGAATCCACGAAATCCCGAAGTCACAAAACAACGCCTATCGTTGATTAGGAAGGAGCTTCAGATGGTTTCCCAGCTGTTAGATCAATATTTGATCTAGAGTTAAGTATTGAACTTCGATCTGGAATGGAAATGTTGAACCATCATATCACACTAAAGGAAATAAGGTGGTCAAATCCGGCGCTGACCACTTCGGAAAAAAAGAGTTTGAAACATGTAAGTTTACCTGAAGGCCGAAGCCCCGAAGTCGCAAACTCTCATCGACTGTCGGATCAGAGGAAGAGCAGGGAAATTCCATTAACTGTTGATCTGGAATGAATATTGAAATCGTCAGATTGTGCTAAAAGGAAGAAGGTGGTCAACTCTAGAATTGACCTACTCCGACGATAAGAAGCTTAGAAAAAACAAGAAATATAGAACTCTAGAGCCCTAGATTTAATATAAATCGTCGATCAAGACAAGGAAATATGTACGATGATAGATATTTTTGGCACTTCAATGATTCAAGAGTATTAGATAGAAGTCTCAAAAGTGTCATATTCCCAAAGCAACGAGAACTGTCAGATCAATAATAAACTTTAGATGAACCTACGACCGTTAAATCTTGGAGGAAGACATCTGACACATTAGTAGGCCCATGTCAGTAGGACCATGTCAACAATAGATGAAATGTGGCCTAATCAGATGACGACAAGTTTCAAAATACATATAGCACATAATGTCTGTGAAAGTCACAAATCAAGGTGACACGTGGTAACCACTTAGCCAGTGCCACGCCAATAGTGATGTCAAAAATCCATGTCACTCCGGGACTACATCCTATGGGGATGTCTAGCTTCTCCTACCAGAAAATATACCTAAAGCATCAAAGGCTGAAGTCACAAATTAATGTTTGACCATGTATATAAGATCCTACAGAATATTTCTTGACCGTCTGATCAAGTACAATGGAAGGATAGAGTAAGCGTGAATCACAAAGTAACGCTAATTGTTGATCTACTTCATGAGCGTTCTCGATCATTGATCAAGCATAGTGGAAGGATAACGTAAGTGGAGATGTTAACCGATAGCAAGCAGTAACCACATTTATATGACTTATTCGATAAGTAAACCTCCAGAGGATTTTCTCTACTCCAGAGTCCTGGAGCCACAAATAACTGAAGTCCTGGAGTGAACGAGAACCATTCATCTCAACTCTTGATTAAGTCATGATTGTCTATTTTTTTTAATCCTATGGATAAGCCAGGATCGTCCATCCAGCTGAATATTAAATATTGACCGTCTGATCTACTAGTGAATAAAGTATACACACTTCGACAAAATTTACTCCGGGAGGGTTGAAATAATGCAAAGGCTGGAAGTTCCGAAGGACGGAGTACCAAAGAACCTGGTTCCATCACTGGTAGCTTGATAAGGTGAAGATGCTAATAAGGAGTGTAAAGGACCTAGAAGTAAATAAGCCCTCAGACATTTGAATATGGTCCCATGTAGATTAATAAGGGCGAAAGGAGAAAAGTACTAACATAATAACATGTGACATATATAAGCCTGTGGTTTTGAGCCTGCAGTTACAAAGGGAAATGGATTGAAAGAAGCACCCATCTACAGAATTTGAATATGGAAATAAACAATCTAGACTAAATCACATACAGGGTCGATAAGCACATGGATCTAGCCATCAGTTGCATGTAGAGGATAAAAGGTTTAACACCTTTAGATTTGGTGCTTGAGCACTATTACATCCATATAGGTTGTTAGAGCTCTGTGTCAGGGACAAAGTTACGAATACACTGTAGAGGTCCTTGGACACCTCATTACGGGTTTGATGTGAAATGAGTCAAATTATAGGATTCCATAACTATGGGTTGACCTGGAAACTAGTGCCAATTAAGAAAATGATTCTTAATTAAAAGAGATTGAAAAAAAAACCAAGTTCACCCAATAAACTTAAAGCATAATAGTAAAAGAAGAAATTTGTTATTAAAATAACATAGTTGTTAATAAATGAAAGGGTGTGATGGTTCATTATTAAAAGACACAATGGTTCAAATGTCATACCTTTTGGGATACTATATAAACATAAAGGTATGGTGAAATAAAGGTGTCTCTATAGTCCAGATCAGAATATCAAAAGCAGAAGCAGAGTCCAAGAAGGAAAGTTGAAGATACTTATGAAGTGAGGGTGGAAGGGAGGAGAAAGGAAGGATTCATATCCTTTACTAAGTAAAGTGTGAAAACAAGGGAGTTGGTGCCCTAAATAAAATGGATTTGGTGATTCCTAGGGTTGGTGCCCTTAAAAATAAGGGAGTTGGTTCTTCCTAGGGTTGGTGCCCTAAAACAAGGGAGTTGGTGCTTCCTAGGGTTGGTTCCCTGAAGAAGGGGATTTGTGTCTCTAAGAGTTGGTGCTCTAAAGAGGATTGGTGTCCTTCACAAACACAAGATTATTCTTTATAAAATTTGTAATACTTTTTGAAGTATACTTATATAATTTATTGTTTATATACAAAGTCCATTTTTTATCAATAGGGATGATAATTAGAATAACAAATTAATTACTAATTTCTTAAAAAGGTAATGTTGATTCACGCCACCCACCCCCCCGCCCTCTCATTATTTCCAACAAAATCTTGGTGAGGTATTGGTTAGTAGATAAGGATATTTTCTATAGGGGCTTGATGTAGCTCACAATGGACTAAGAGAAGTTCAAAAATAAAGGAGTAAATGGAGATGACTATTGATGGTCATGCCAAAGTTTCAAAGAGAATCCAAAACATAGGAAAGAAAGAGGATGCCAAAGCAGTTGGAAAAAATATGAGTCAAGATGAATTTGACAGAGAGTTTGTTGAGATGAAGGAGACTCAACATAATTTTGGAGCTACTATAGGAGACTGAAGAAAACTAGAGATATGGTTAGATACTGAAGAGGAAGGCTATATGGCCTATTAAGCGATTGATTGCAAGGAAGAAGAGGCATATGATGAAACCTCATATCATAGAAGAGGAACTTAGAGAAGATGAGTATAGAAAGTCCTTGAAAGAGGGACTAGCAGTTCACTTTTGTGAACCAGAGAAGGGAGTGATGCTGGGAGAAAAAGATGAGGTTTAGAGTACAAACCTCATGAAGAGATTATAAATTTCATTCCTACACAAGGAGGGGATGTTTGAGGAATCTAAGGACATTGAAGGTTCTGATGTTTTTAAAACTGATGATTTGTCTATGTTTGCAGGACTTACAAGTCATGGAGATAGATAACCACTTGAAGCTATCATAAAGGAAGAATTGCGCCATGAAGGCATGAGAGAGAGACAGATTATAAATTTTGTCATGTAAAAGGAGAGATAGCATTGTCTCTTAGAAGATGTGAACGAGGAAGTCATGCGTGTTCAAAGGATGTAGATGAAAATAGGATGAATACTTGGCATGGAGATACTTCAAATGATGAAGTACATGGAATATTGGAAAGAGATATGAAAAGATATAGTGATGTGAGTATGGAGCTTAACAAGGAGGAGATGATAGTGGAGAATGATGATCATTGGTACATGATCATGAAATAAGGTATATTTGTTTGTAACAAATATGTCATTTTAATAAATTCCAAGAACATAATTTAGTTGAGAAATCTTGTAGACTGAGAATGGAGCTTAAGGATATGCAATATTTTTTGCATGAGTTTTTATTTAGTAAGCAATGTTCTCAAGAAATTGAGGACATAGAGAAATGTAAAGACAAATAGATGGCAACAACCATACAATTGTTTTATAGAAATTTGTAGCAGAATTGCAGTAGTGGTGTGTACTGACAGAGGAAAAGATTGGAAATCGAGGAGTTATGGAATAATTTGATGACTATTTACAAGAGGAGATACCAGAGAAAGAAGAAGAAGAGTTGCATGAAAATACACTTTACTAAAGTAAGCAGAGATGTTGCACAACAACAAAGTAAAATGTGAGATCCATGAAGGTTGCAGACAACAACAAGACCACAACAAGACAACAATAAGACAACACTACAAGTAATCGACAACATAATGTTTGGGATCCAGGATGACTTCAACAGTTGAAGACTCTTGATTAGGAGATCATGAAACATTCGAACCTTGGGAGTCTGATGCAGAAGCATCCTGCCTTCAAAATCAAACACATTTGATTATACCTAAGGGTTCTTTTGATTTACTAAGGGAGTGGGTTCCCTATTCTTGAACTAATGTAATTTTGTATGTTTAATTGATTTATAGAAGGATTGCATAGGATGAGGTTTGTTGAATTAATATTGTTGAATGTAATTGAATCTGCCTTGTTAAATCATATCTCAAGAAGTTGTGACAGGTGGTTGAGGATATTATGGATATGAGAGATCCTATGGATTTATTGCAGATTTTAGAGAGTTTGTTTAGGGTCTAAAACTAATTAAACAATTCAGACACTCCCCTTTATAATTGTAAGCCTACATGCATGAAGGGTGTGGCCAATCAAATAAAGAATCAAGCCAAGAATGTGAGTGCGAAAGGCCTTATGTAAATCATATGTATAGTTTTCTACAATTGAGTAGTGAAATCACTCTATTTAGAGTGTTGTTTGGAAATCGAATCTTAGACCGTTGTTTAGTGTATGTGTGTGAATGGTGAAATTCCAATTCAGAATTTGTTAATTGTTGTGTAGGTATCAAGTGAAAGGTACACATAATAATTGTGATACATTATTGATCACTATAGGATCAACAATGATCCTTCGAATCATATTGAAAATGAGGGTGTAGACGAGGTTAATAACAATGAAGAATCCCTGTGTGTAGATGAGGTTATGATCCATGAAGAATCCCTTTGTAGGCATGAAGAAACAACATCGGTCAAATCAAGTAAAACATTTGATTGTGACCATTTATTGCATCAAATCGAAAGTATGATTGTGTGTTAAATATGGATGAATGAGATTCGATCTCATATCTAGATTGATGACAAAGAGTTATCTAGAGTTCGGGGTCCGAAGCAGTGCCAAAGGATTCTCCAGAATAGCACATTCAAAGTGCATAGATGGAGAATTACTCCAATAGGAACAAGTTCAATTGATGGTGTAGATCGATGAAAAAAGATAAATATTGATGACTATGGTGAGCTATCCATTTATAATTCGAAGCAATGGTGGTAAGAGTGTTTCAGAGTATACATTCGGTGTGTGAAGTGGGACGATACTCTGACGAAGAGCCCTCATCTATGGTGTAGATCAATCATAGGACAAAGGAAATCAACAGCTATGGTTGAAGTTTAGGGTCTATGTTTCGAAACATAGTTGAAAATTTATCTCGACGAAGACAATACGATGAACAATTGAGATGACTTTGGGACAGTCCAAGTGAATGGATCTGAGAATGACACATGGCAGTGTCCGTACGAACCAACAACTTTGACTTGTTTAATCAATGGTACAAATTGGTTAAGGAAGATCTGACAGATGATCAGGATGGGTTTGGAGTGATCCTGGTCAAGGGTTAAGGAGAAGACACATGGTGATACTCCATTTGTTTTCGGAGTAGGGCCATCAGAGTCAAGCAGCCAGATTAACTCCAATATAAGAACAATGATAGAAAGTGGAGAAATATTCGAAGTTGAATAGATAAATGACCCAGAATGAGACACGTGGTAGGTCGTAAGAGTGATACGTGGCAGTTGACAGGATCCTGACGTGGCATCAAAAAACACAACACAAACACTTGGAAATGATGTGGACTAGTACGAAAGAGACACGTGGAATCCACATGTAAGACCGAGTACCGGGACTTGGCACAACAAAGGTGTAGAGATCAATGGTCAAGGATAGACTAGAGGAAGAAATCAATGATCGTTATTATATTGGTAACATGGAGACATTAGGATCATCGATGAGAAGGAGGTAAGCCATCAAAGTAAGGATTTCAGAGTAGTCAAGCTTGCGGGAGTCTGATAGAGGGGCCCCAATACAAAGGAGAATTGGACGTCAAATCCAAACCATCCATCGAGACATATGAGAAGAAGATTAGACCTTAGAGTGGTATTTGTGGGGCTTGTTTAGATGCAGTGATAAAAGGGTATGGAGAGAAAGGTATCGAGGAAATATTCCTTGCCTCGATGTATGGTTTGCAGGACAATTTGGAACATCCTTTCAGTGATGATGAAGAGTGGAAAATGAAGGGTGTAGAAAGTTTTGATAGGCTTACAGAGAGTTAAGCCCTGACAAAGTAAAGAGCTGGGTCATGGTGCGAGGTTCTATGGAGATTAAGGCCTCTACTGAAGCACTGGTAGATTGGCGTGAGTGACAGAGAATTCAAAGTTATGTACAAGATAAATTTGGGTATACGCGCAAGTTTAAAAGTCAACTCGACTTCCGAGCTGAGAAAAATTGACTTTATAATTCTGCAGAACTGTGGGTTAAGACCAGGATGGTGATCAACCTTCATAATCATTGATGACTTGGAGATCTTTGACTTCTCAACCATCATTAGCCTTAACTTGCTGAATAAGCTCAATGTCAAAGATTTAACGGATTTGGTTGAGCGATATGTGAGTGTCAATCACAATGAGGTAAGGGGATACTATATTCATTATAGTTAGTTTGCGTTCATAATGTTGTTAATAAGAAGGTGATAATAATTTTATGTCTATTAGGAACATGAGCTAATTTTGGCTTCTCTAGTTTCCACCATGATGTTGAATGATGTTTTTGGTGTTGTTGTCTCCACAAGTAGATGAAGGTAACAATGATTTGAAGTCCTTAATTGTCAAAATAACATGTGTCATTTTCCTTCTAATTTTGGTTGTCAAGAGAATACCTATGTCACATTTGACATAAAAAATTTAAGTCTTTTGGTGTTGCAGGGTGGAAATTTTTCCAAGTAGCATAGGTGAATAATGGACACAGAGTGGCTAACGTGCTACACACATTTTTAATAGCTTGATCAAGGTCTATTTTATGTATGATGAAAATAGTCATTAATCGAAAAAATTGGATTGCAAGCACTCGACAGTGTAATTCATAGGTTGTATACAAAACAAGGTGCACTAGGCTACAATGACTACTTCTTTTGTGTAATTCATATGTTTTATATAGAACAAGGTGCACTAGGTTACAATGATTGCTTCTTTTGTGTAATTCATATGTTGTGTATAGAACAAGGTGCACTAGGTTATACAACTATTGTTTTTTTTATAAGCTTAGTTTAAATTTTGAGTTCTATGATCATTGTACTTGGACAATATCTACCTGGTCACATCTCATGGGATGATATGTTTTTTTAATTATGATCAAACATCTAAAAGATTTAGATTTGGAGTCACATGAAAATTAACCTTATGCATACAAAAAAGGTTTCATTAGGTTCAAAATCTATATATGACACATGTGAGATAAATGTTTATGTCTATTATTATTATTTTTTTTTCAAATATCTTTGTTTTTAAATAATTTGAATCAGTCTAATTATTTTTTTGTTGAGCCTTACTCTTACTGTTATGTATACTTAATTTAATTTGATACAAAACCATAACCACTTACTAACTCCTACTCCTAGGACCAACATTAATATGTTTTAGAATTTTAACACAAACAAGAAAAACCCAACCCTTACCTTGTTGTTGTTTTACTTGGAAAGATAACATAAGAATTCTATTGCTTTTAACTGAATCGACTCCAATTTGAAAGAAAATTAAAATGGATGTAGTATGCTAGTCCAAAATGAGTTTTTATGAGACTCACCCACAACTATAAATGCAATAGGAAGGTGAGATGGTGGTGTTTTGAAGGAATGTTATGGGCCATGTCCTCCACAACCATAAAAATATATAGTACAAGTTTCAAATGGTTCAATGCCAACATGGTAGACGTTTGCAAATTTGTAGAGAAAATAATGATAATTAGTTTTCCCCTTTACAGAAGATGTGCATTTTCAAAAAAAGGCTCCATACTCAACTATTGAGCTTACTCAACTATTGAGCTTATAATGTTATCGCTTGTCATCCAAAAAATTCTCATATGATTATTCCATGAGAGAGAAATATGAACCTGCAACCAAAGGCGAGACTATAAATGTTTTCTCAACAGCTGCATGTAATGTTTTTTATATTGATCTAAAATCTCGCTAGTGCACTCATTGTCTAATGCTTAAACATCCATGCGACCAAGCCACACATAGATGTGTAATACATGAACATAGTAAACGTGTCAGATATGTGGTGATATTATGGGTTATAGGGAGGCACACTTACCTTAAGAAAATACAATTTCTATTTATTTTTAGTTTCTTTTTCCATGTTTCATGGACTGGTAAATACCTCAAATTGACACGACACGACATAACTATAATTATATATTATTGTTACATTATTGTTTACTTTGTTAGTTAAGTGCATTATTTTTTACTTTGTTATTTATGCACTTTACGTGCATGCTACACACAATTGTCTAATTTAAATATGATGGTGTTTTTTTTAATGCTTTTCATATTAGTTTGGTTCTGTAATTTAAATAATGAAAGAATGCACACAAAAATATGGGAAATTAAAATTTTTAAGTTTTTTTTTTTTAAGTAAGAATATATATTATATTTTATGGAATAAAATTACAGTATCATCTAGGATAACATGGAATCGATTGTGTTGAAATTTTTTGAAGGGAAACCAATTTAGTCAATCTATTATCTTTGTAAGAAATTGACAATTATACAACATTTTCAGAATCACTCCGTAGGGAAACTGATTCGACTAGACCATTCATATAAACGATAAGATCAAAAATATTATCTCCTGACACACAAAAAAATTTGACAACCTAAGAGGAATCCTCCAAAAAACATTAACAATTGACAGAGTAAACAGATGCATGGTAACAACTGTGCGCATGCCAACTCTCATGGTGTCTAATGTTCTCATTTGTTCACGTCACCCTCGACAACCACTTGGATAACTAGCGCAAGAATCACCTCTAAAGTAGCTGGGCCACTGGTTTCCAGTTCTAGAGTGTGCACGGAGCCAAGCAGGGTCACAAATAGAGATTCAATTTATTCCGAGCACTGGTCCAAGTGTTCCAGTTGAAAGAGGAGATCATCCATGTCCTTTCTAACTGCAAAGACCAGATCTTGTAGTATTGACAACATGTCTCGGAATCTCGCACAAGAAGTGCAATCTGAGCAAAGATGGGTTTTTCTCGAAGGCTCTTCCAATTGATCAGGGAAATCCTCCAGAGAAGGAAAAGGGGCGAAGGATGGAAATGGGACAAATGGTGGCGGGGAGGGGATAGAGGTTGGTGGCGAGGGGGCAGAGGGTGGTGGACTCACTGGGCGGACCGGGGGTGGCTATGAAGACAAGGCCATATCCTAGATTGGGCCAAGAGAAAATCCGAGAGATTTTCCGTGGAGGTCAAACCACTCCACACGACAAGCCCATGGCGAAGACAGAGGCATAATACCACTCTGACTTGGGGAGGACTAGGCGGAGGAAGGGGGCGAGGAGTTGGGAGAGAGAGCATGGAGAGGCATGTGCTTACTAGCCATGGCCACTTTGTTTTGGTACTAAATAGGACCTCTCTTAGGCTTCCCGCGAAGCCGAGGCATAACCAACAGTGAGTGAGAGTAAGGGGGAGTTGAGAGTAAACAAACAGAGGTGAAAACCAGAGCGATCGGTCTAGTGCATGGGATGGAAACAAGAATGAAGGGAGAGTGCAAGGGCTACCGAGGATCATCGTCATAAAAATGAAAATGGATAATAATCTCGCATGCGCGTAGAGGTGACGACCGATGTCCTTCCTCCATCGCCAGGACGAGAAACTAGAGAAGGGCACAATGGAAATGTTAGTTAGAATCTTTCATCAATGAATGAATTTAGTGCTCATTGGTGGGTAATAAAGGAAGGGTGAGGTTGCATGTGCCTATCATGTGGTTTGTGGAGAGGTGGAAGGCATCATCTTCTCCCATGAACGTGTGCTGACACCCCATCCAAGGTTTTTTAGCTTTTTTATTAATATCTTAATAATTATTAATTATTTTTAACTGATAACATAATTGGATTCTTCATTGATTATGTGTTATAGTGAAGATATACACCAAGATTTTAAGTCATTACAATAATATATTTGTGAAGAACTCAACATGTCATTTATGAGAATTGAACTTGGGTATGGAGGATAACAAATTCCTCCCAACCACCTAAACTTAACAAGTTATTTCTTATAATATTATATATATATATGTTATTTTGAATTAAAAAATAATATTAAAATAATATACTACTACATATATCTTATAAAAAAATGTGAAAAAAATTATTATAATTAAATTAATAGAAAAAAATATAATTTATAAAAAATTATCACGTAAATATAATTTGTAATAACTTATAATATTTAATAAAAATAATAAACATAAGTTAATTAATAAAAATGAACACATTTAAAATAAAAGTTATTGCAAATATAATTTTTTTAATAACTTATAATATTTAATAAAAAATAATAAACATAATTTAATTAATTATGAGATTTTGGAACTTTCCTAATTTTCTAAGTCATCAAAACTATGGTGATTTTAAAATGCTTTTCTCAATGCTTTTTGAGCATAGAAATACAATTTTAAAGAAATTGAAGTAATCTCTTACATTTTTAAGGTCCGATAAACCAATTAGTCTTAGTAAACATTATTCATCATAATCATCATCAATAAAAATAAATACATTTAAACAATTATTAAAATTAAATTTAATAAAGGAAAAAAATCTGACCGATGGTCGTGAAATAATCTATCCTCCATGTTTTCATTGCCTTCCAAACCATAATATAGTTGAGCTATCAACACTTGTTGGTTGAAGGATCGATGAGAGGTGCCAATAGAATGCTACTTTGCAGCATCCAAGTGATGGCTATGCCTAGGAATTTTATCTCGAGAGAATACTTGGACTCGCTTTTAGCCCTATTCAATCTTCTGTAAAACAACTCTATCTTTGAAATTACAAAAATCAAAGTGTAAGTGTAACAGTGAACATCTCACAACTGATTGAAAAAAAATTGATAATTAATTATTATGGAAAATTCAATGAAATGCTTTCAAATTTATGTAATCTCGCAAATCCTTTTTTGCGAGATTTTTTTGTGGCTCAAGGGAATGTTGGGTCAAGGGAATGCTTTTTTGTGGCTCACTGTAATTTAATGTTTCTCCCTATGTCAGGATCTTAAGTGGGTTCAGTCCCTTCTTAGGCACGTTATTTCATGTTTTTCACAGTTCACGAAATCAAAGATGTAGGTTGATTCCAACCACTTTGTCAATGTCTAGTCTCAAGGAATTCCAAGTGACAATTATTCTTCAAGCTACCAATTTCAGAAATTTTTTTACAGCTTTGTAAATATGTGGATCAGTTTGCATCTATCTCAGGGTTTAAAAAATATAGACACATCATAATTTTTTTTTCATTTACATTGCAACAAGGACCATCAAAACCTCCATTGACCATCATAACTCATTCAAACTCGTTATTGAGGGTGTGCATACTATGCAACTTGAAATCATGCAGAAAAAAAAAACCCTGATAACTCATATGTTTATTTGACAGGAGAGGATTCCAATCAAATACCCCTTTCCTCTACCACATGATAAGTCATGCTCCAAAACAACAATAATGCCATACCAATTTCCTATGCCACATGAGAAGTCACGCTCCAAAACAACAATAATGCCAAGAAAATGATATGATTGAATGGAAGTACATGTCATTGGAAAATATTCTATTAACCCATTGGATATGCTAAGAGTGTACCTTTTTTAAATTCATAAAGCAAGCAACCTTGTCTAGTTGGGCATGTCGAAGAGGTGATTTGTAGTAAAAGTGACATTAATAAAATAATTATTCATATTTTTCGACGAGGACTCAAATTACTCTAGAGGTAGGGATTAGCTACTTCACAACTATTTGCCTTTTTTCTTTTTCCACCTAAAATGTCATATTTTTCAATAAATCTATTTGTATCTAAATTAGTATAAAAATTCTTCGAAATCATCACATCCTCTCAAGTTTATAATAATAATAATAATAATAATTTTTATAAACTTTATAAAAAATATGGTTAGGGAGTTGATATTAAGCATATTGCATTTTTTTATTATTGAAACTTCCTTGGAGATATGTCTAGAAAGTGTTTAGAGAATTAGTCACAATATATGATAGTTAATTGTTAATAATATGAGAATTACTTGTTTTCTTAAAAAATTAGAAGTGGGTTTCTTCTTAAACTTAATTAATCGACTAATATGAGATTTTTAAGAATTTAGACGTGGACCTCATGTTAAATCTAATTAATCAATCAATATGAGAGTTGCTTAATTTAGATATGAGTTTTATATTAAATTTAATTAATTAAAATGGGACATCATGCATTTACTTTTATTCAAACTTGTTTCTCTATAAGAAGGACATCTGCTTGCAAAGGTTTTAATGGAATCTTTTAGAAAAAACTATACTTTCTCTGTTATAGTAGAGATAGATGGTTGAAGGTTTTCGCAGAGTTTTTATTTATTGGTGCACCTTTAAGGTCGATTCACACTGGTGTGTACATGAACAATAAATCATCGATGCATCAATGTTCAAAATCATCGCCATAATTTATAATAAAAATTACATACATAGAATAAATAACATCAGTTCCGTTGAATATTACACACCGATGCACTTCACTGTCACTAGCCGCACCGTAGTAGGGTAAAAAAAACAAAATTACCAAACCGATTTTCATTGTTACAGTGAATCTCGTGCTTCCAAACTCTCAAGCAAGCACCGATGCTCACCATCCTTCCTAAGACACCATGTTTCTAATGCTCTACACTGTCTTGGGCAACTCCATTGGTAGATTCCAAACATTTCCAAAATTTGGAAATTACCACAAATTTTAATTTCTTCTAAATGATGAAAACATGACTTCTCGAGACATAAGAGGCCAGGTAAATTGATTATTTCCTTCCTATTTACTTTTTAATCCATTCAAAATTTGAATTTATCTTGAAATTTGACATTTTTTAAATTTATTTTCCAATTTCATGCAGTGTGCCTAAATGCTTTGGCTCTCCCCAAAGCGGTGCGTATTGTGATAAATTCATAGTGAGCACCACCACTAGTGCGTCTCATATATATGTATGCATCAATATTGTTCAAGTAAGAGCACCATGATAAATTATAAGAACAAAGTGAAGCGTCCTTCGGAAGTCCCCGCAATTGACGCACGATTGGCTTCAACCCACACCAGTACATTTCACTTAATTAACGACACCACTAACTTAAAGATTTATAAAATTTAACATAGTAGTGCAACCATTTTAACCAAACACACCGATATTTTTTACAAAAACACACCGAGACATATATTTCCTGATTTGGCATAACGTGCATCTTATTGGATGCGTCGTTCCCAATGCTCTATTCTTTACAATGCACCATGGAAAAAAATGTCGGAGCTCCACTATCATGGTGGCATCAGTGCATTAATAGTAACACATCACACTGCTTCAGCTGTGATAATGGAATTTAACCTAGCGATGTCCATCAATCTAAAAAACACACTGGTGTTGTAAAGACAACGTCACTAGGGTGAATTTTTAATAACCAATTAGAGTGTTGTGACTTATTAGATGCACCATTGAAATCCATGGTGGCGCAACAATAATCATGGTGCATAGTTGCGTAAAGGTTAAATGTATGCACTGCGACATGTTTTGAAAAATAAACATCGTGGTTCGTCTTTTGTAAGGCCCCGTTAGCGGTGCACTAGTAATACAATGCACTGCTAGACATCATGTTGGTGCTTTGGTAAAATTGACACACTAGTGATTTTGATTTAACAGAGGGAATCATGTATTTGCACGTCATAAAGTTTAGTGTTGTGGTGCATCTTTGTTAATGAAATGAACCCATGCAATTAAAAGTACTGAACTGATGCGAATAAAAGCACTAATTCAATGTGGAGCATCCTATGGGATGCCATCACACAACTACTTAGTGGTGTGACAAGAAATGTGGCACTGATGCATATTAGTTCGATAGAGCATATCGTAGTCATTGCGTATGTTATGTTTTCGGTGCATTGGTTGCTTTTTATATTTTTTTAAAATACACATAATTTATAAATGTATTTGTTTTATAATTTCAATTTATTATGTGTGTGTGTGTGCCCAAAAATATTTTTATGTGAATTAGAGATGACAACGATGAGAGGAGGAGGAGCATCAACAATAACAGTTCGAGACACACACGTATTTGTGTGTGAGTGGGAGGCAAAGGAGAGGGAGAGGAAGATATTCCCTCGCCCTATTTCATAGTCAACACATAACCTTTTGATGGATGTTGGCATCCTAAAGTTTTATCGAGAGGGTACATCCCTTCGAGGGAACTCTTTGTTGTTACAACACTTGATCCATCACTAGGATCATGGGAGACATGGTTTCAAGGTCGATCCCAATCTGTGGTATCATCCCAATGAGGAGGGTGACTAATTCATCACTGGGTTGTCTAGGAGGGGGGAGTATATGCCCCATTTCCATGCGCTACCACTAGGTGTTGTAGGAGAGACCCAACTGGCATATGTGCAAAGATATATCGGTTCACATGTTCATTCAACTTTGTAGTTCGAAGTTCGTGGTGGTTAGATGTGGATAACTTCATTTGAGAGAGAGGACGTTAGGTGACTGTGTCTTATGCTCTTAGAACTGCCACTGTATAGCTATGATGAGAAACACATTAGTTTCTCTATGTTGTATTATGTATATAGTTTATTGCAGATGCCCTAATTAATTAGGTGGGAAGATGTTTTGTGAGACAATTTTTTCATGCATTAGGTCATTATTGTGCTATTTTTTCTGGGATGAGATTCTTCCCATTCGCGTCATAGTTATATACACTATTTTTTTGAGAGGGTTCATGCCACTCAGCTAGTAGTGCATTGGTTTCCTGCTAGTACTATGTTTGATGCATGTATGAACATGTGGGGGAAGTTGGTGCCCAAGATGGGTCAGTGCAATTTTCCCATTTCTCTAGTTGGTAGGGAGGTATGTGATTTATTAGCTAGCAAGGAAAATATTGTCCTCGATATTGCATTGTACCTGTAGACGAGGATGGATTAGAGAGGATGTCCAAACATCCAATTTATAATAGAGGATCCATTATATGAGAGAGGTAATCTTATTTCTATATTTTTATCAATCTATTTACATATTTTTATGTCTTATTTAATGCACATGTAATTTATTGTAACATTTTGTTTCAATTATCTTATTATTATTATCTATTGTTTTGCATATATTGACACATATGTTGGAGATGAGCCTCCCCAACATGAGGATGAGGTAGTGGAGGAGACAGAGGACCAATCTCTAGTAGTAGAATGACCCCACATGACACACATGTTGGATATGAGAGTCTGGCTAGATGTGGCAGATCAACTATGTCGTGTCATGACTAGTCACAAAGTGGTACCCACACCCGCTAGACACATATTATGAGTACACATTATCTCTACTATATGGAGGCGTTTTCCTTGTCAGATGATGATGTTGATGAATCATATTGTTGGTGCCATCAACCTCATTGGGAGTTTGATGGGTGTTTCTCATGATCCTACCACATCTAGCTCATCAACATAGCCATCCACATCCTCTACTCCACAACATTTTCCTCCTCCTCCTTCTAATTCTCCTCTGCATGAGTTGGCTTCACCATCTACTGATCCTCTTTCTTTCCCTCCACATGCATTTGAACCTGCATCCACGTCCAATCTTCCTTGTCCTCCTCCTCCTCCTCCCACTTCTCTTCTGTATGTGTCACCATATTCTATTGATACTCCTACTCCTCCTCCACTTGTGTCACCATCCAATGATCATTTTATTTCTCCTAAAAAACATGTGTCATCATCCACCGCCGCCCCTCCTCCCCCTCTTCTTCCACATGTGTCACAACATTTTTATTCTTTGGACACTATGTTCATATCAGGTACTATTGCACATCTTCATGATATTGATATATAGACATTTGATAGTCCAATTTTGTCGACATTTATTTCTGAGATAATTGTTCTTGATAGAGGCTCTACCGCTGGTAGAAGAGACACTAATGCAAATGGATCTGGTGGTGGACCTAACTATTAGTGGTACTAATTCACATTTATATTGATTGTTTTATATTTGACTTAAGATCTATATATGACATGTTTATTGTATATTTTGTTGAGATGTATGTTTGACATGTATATTCATATGTATATCACTCATGTATATTATGTTTTTCATATAATGTTGTGATTGTTGTTGTTGTTTGATTTAGAAAATGTATTATGAGTATGCTAATGATGCACATTGTTAATGATTTCTTTGTTTTTAAGTGAAATTTGATATCAATCACTCATTTAAATTTACAGTTGCCATATAATATTTAACTGTTCTTCAAGGTGAATTGTTTGTTGTCCAACAAGATACAATATGTTGATTAAATGTGTTTAGAAACAAAACTACTTAAATATAATGAGTGAAATGATTGTGATTTGAATATTTATGTCTTTTTCATATATTATAACAATTACATTATAACATAATTATTCACTAATAATAATGATGATGAATTAATAATAACATTTTATTTTTTATTTTTCAAAGATTACAAGACAAAGTTATAATATAATTGTTTACTAAAATCACAATTATTATATTTTATTAATATTTAATTTTTTCAAAGCTTTTATTAATTTATATTATCCAACTATTATAATATATGAAATTTATTCAATTAAATTTAAAATACTAGATATAGAGAATAATAATGTATTTTGATCTATACACTTTTGATGAAATGGTTTCACAATCTTTTACTCCTTTACAAATTTTATGAATCTTCTATTAAAAAATAATATCGCCCAACAATTTATAATTAGTATTTTAAGAATTAGTAAAATTGACAAATGTTTCTATACTTTTAGATAAGTATGGATCTTGGTGCAAACCTACCCTCCCTGGTACGTCCTCTCCACCAGGACCTTCTCTTCTCTACAGCCCGAAGAACTCCAAGGTTCTTTTGATCCCCTATCAGGAATCCTGCATACCCACAGTAACTCTCGGCTGCGACCCTCTCTTCTTCCTTTCGGAGGATCGGCGCTTGCGACTTCGCGAATTCAACAACTAAGTACTACGTCTTCGGATCCCCAAGATCCGATGCGTCAGTCAACTCGCTGACTTTCCCCCCTTACCGGGATTTCTGCTCTATCGTACCTCGCGCCCTCGCGACCTCGCTACTTCGCTTCTCGCGACTCCTAGCACTCGGTCCTCCAAACCCCGAGTTCCGATGTACCGAGATGCCGATATTGTACTATCGCGATCTTGCGACCTCGCGCCTTCGCGACTTGAACTTCCCAATACTCGGACTCCCAACTTCCGAGCCCCGAGCTTGTGAGATTCCGCCTTCTGCCACCTGTCTTCCACTTACTCCGATGGCCCCACTCGACTTACGTCACGGTCGGAATGTCGCACCTCGCGACTTCGCGACTTCTATTGCATAGATTTGGAGTCTCCCTTCATGAATTCCCGATATGTTGATCCACGAGTAGAACTACACTCCTCGTGATCCCAAATAGTGGCTCCTGCCCTCCTGAGCTTCGAACCTTTAAGCACTTCCGCTGTAACCTCCTAGCACCTCCACAAGATCTAACGGCTCACAGAAATTCACTAAATCTCCTCGGATGATTTCGTCCGTCCATCTTCCTCTCAATGAAAACCTCAAAATGACGAGACACTCTTCCACGGAACTCGTCACCCTTCGTGCAAAAGTTCAACACCTTCTTGAACTCTTCGATGCACAACCTCTTTGTGAAATCCTTCGACGAATTCGAAGACCTACTCCTCCTGAGATTGTTCTCAATTTCTCATGCCCTTTTGAGAACTTCTTGCACGCACTCCTTGCGGCAAGTCTTCAATCATGACTAAGTGATGAAGCCTTCGATCCTGCGCACTCCTGCAACATAAATCCTTCAATCCTTTTTCTCAGAATCGCAACTCTGAGACTTCATTAGCCTGCGCACGCCTTGCACGGCTCCGGTGCCAAACCTGCACTCTTCGAGGAAATGAGAACATAATCTTTCTCGAATTGAACCCTGCAGTCACGCACTCCTTGCGGACAAATTCAACTGCACCCCTTACAGGAATCTTCTGGCTCACTCAGAGAAACAATTGAAACTCATTCACTCACCCTCTCAGATTTCAATTCAACTATGAAATCACATACACAGCATATAAAAGAAAATGTATGACAGGAAGCAAATATTCATAAGCATAACAACATCAACACAGAGAATAGACACATAACCATGGATTTGAATCAAAGATTTCTTCTATTAATTCAATATCTGTACATGGATGTTCTCTACACAGTTCTCTGCTTGCTCTTCTCTTCTTTCTCTTGAATGCTTCCAATGATACAATGAATACAATGAGGGTGTCTATATCCGTTTTCCCTCTCGAGTTCTAACTATCAAATCTAGAATTAAGTATCCTATCTACTTTACATTAAATCTATTAAATGCCTCATCTACCTAAGGACGAGAGCTTATCCGCTCAGGGTCCATTACAATACAAGTGCGCCGTCTCTTAAATGAATCATTTAAGATCACACAACAAATCCAAAGTGTTTTCAAAATGTGCGCTGGCTTATCCAGCTGTCTTCCGCTCAATGTGTTGGCTCGCTTGATGTGTTGTCGATGCTCCTGCATCATACTCCTTGGCTTGAAAATCTTCATGGGCTCCTGCCCATGAGCTCCTGTACGATCTGTCCATGCTTCTGTATCTCTGCTTCACTTTCCCAGCTAGCATCTTCCACTGGATGATTCTTCCACTTGAACAGATACTCAAAGTATTCTTTTCTCCTGGTCTTCTTACCCACTCTCTTGTCCAGTATGCATTCCATCTGTGGCTTTTCCGCTATCGACATCTACTTCATCCACTGGATCACTGGTTCCTCAGTTCCAGCCTCTGCTTCTCCAGCCCTATATGGATATAAATATACAATATTAAATATTGGAGATATTCCGATGCCATCCAACAACTCAATCTCATAAGCATTTTCTCCGAATCTCTTCAGGACTCTGCATGGCCCAATTTTCTTTATTTTTAGCTTGTTATATGTTCCCCTTGGGAACCTTTCCTTTCTCAAGTGTGTCAAAACTAGATCACCAACTTCGAATTGAAGTTGTCTCCTATGCTGATCTTCTCTGCGCTTATATTCCTGATTTGAATCAATCAGTCGCTGCTTCACCTTGCTGTGAAGTTCCTCCATCACCTCTGTGAATTCTTCTGCACTCGCACTACTAGTCGTAGTCTTTTCTGACTCTCTGAGTTCAGAAACTCCCCTCGGTTGTGTCCCATACACAATCTAAAATGGAATTTTTCCTGTACTCCGATTCACTAAATCGTTGTATGCAAACTCTGCCTGTGGCAATACGTTGTCCCAACTACTGTGGTGTTCTGTCACTAGGCTTCTCAACAAGTCTCCCAGACTTCTGTTGACCACTTCCGTTTGTCCATCCGTCTGCGGATGATAAGAAGAACTAAACGCCAAGTTAGTCCCTAGATTCTTCCATAACGTCCTCCAAAAATGACCTATGAATTTGGTATCCTTGTCCGAGACTATGCTTCTCGGCAATCCATGAAGTCGTACGATCTCTTTGAAAAACAAGTTCATGATGTGAGTAGCATCGCTGGTCTTCTGGCATGGGATAAAATGTGCCATCTTTGAGAACCTGTCTACCACCAAAAAGATGGAATCAACACCTCTCTGCGTTCTTGGCAAACCTAATACAAAATCCATGCTAATTGCCTCCCATGGTCTCTCTGGTATGGGCAACGACTGATAAAACCCTGCATTTTGTTTCCTCCCTTTCGAATGCTGGCAAATTCTGTACCTGTCAAGAAATTGCTTGACCTCTTCTCGCATGCCTGGACAAAAATATGATTCACTCAGCTTTGCGAATGTCTTGTCGTGGCCAAAATGTCCTGCCAATCCACCACTGTGCTTCTCCTTTAACAGGTTCTCCCTCATGGAGCAATTTGGAATACACAGTTGATTTCCTCTGAACAACAATCCTTCCTGGATCATGTAATCTATCCATGTGCTTCGATCTCTGAGAACTAGATTCTCAGCTGCCTCGTATTCCTCTCTGAAATCTGCATCTCCTGCGTACATATCTCTAAGATTTTCAAAACCCAATGTTTTGACTCGGAACTCCTGCAGCAACAAACACTTCTTGCTCAAAGAATCAACCACTTTGTTAGAAGTCCCTGAAATGTGTTTAATTATAAATGTAAAATTCTGCATATATTCTACCCATTTTGCATGTTTCTGATTCAACTTCTCCTATTGACTCACAAACTGCAATGCATGATTATCACTGTATAATAAAAATTCTTTTGGGATCAAGTAATGCCTCCACTTCTTCAATGCTTGTATGATGGCATACAACTCTTTATCATACGTGGAGTATTTCATCTTTGCGTCATCCAGCTTCTCACTGAAGTATGCAACAGGTCTTTCTTCTTGACTAAAGACCACGCCTATGGAATATCCACTTGCATCACATTTCACCTGAAATGTCTTCTGGAAATCCGGTAACACCAACACTGGTCGTTCTGTGATCTTCCACTTCAACATATTGAAGGTCTTCTTAGCCTCTGCTGTCCAATGAAAATACTTATGCCGCTTCTTCATCGTGTCCATCATCGCTGCGCTAATCCCACTGAAATTCCTAATGAACTTCCAGTAGAAACTAGCCAAACCATGGAAACTCCTCACCTAGAAAACATTTCTCGGTGATGGCCAATTCTTGATCACTTCCACTTTACTTGGATCCATTCTCAACTCATTTGCCGAGATAACAAAACCCAAATAAATGAGCTCTGTCTTCATGAATGAGGACTTTTTCATATTGATCAACAACTTCTCCTGCTGTAGCTTCCTCACCACAATGGCCAAATGTTTCCAATGTTCAGCCTTCGTCTTACTGTAGATCAATATATCATCCAGATATACGACTAAAAATTTCCCGATGAACTCCCTCAGGACTTCATTCATCAGCCTCATGAATGTGCTTGGCGCGTTTGTCAAGACAAACGACATGACCAGCCATTCGTACAGACCTTCATTTGTCTTGAATGCTGTCTTCCATTCATCACCTTCCCTCATGCGAATTTGGTGATATCCGCTCTTGAGATCGATCTTCGAAAAATAATTTGCCCTGCTCAGGCAATCCATCAGATCATCCATTCTCGGCAGTGGAAACCTGTACCTGATGGTAATTTTTTTGATGGCCCTTGAGTCTGTACACATTCTCCAGCCTCCATCTTTCTTCGGACTAAGCACTGTTGGAACAACACATGGACTCAGAATTTCCCTGACCAATCCTTTGTCCAATAGTTCCTGGACCTGCTTCTTGACTTCCTCATTCTCCTGCGGTGTCAACCTATACACAGCTTTATTCGGCAAGCTGGCTCTTGGTATGAGATCAATGTGATGACTCACACTCCTCATCGGTGGTAACGAACGAGGTAATTCATCCACGATGATGTCAACGAACTCTCCCAGCAGTTCCTGAATCTCATCTGGTAGATCATCCACTCTTGTGCTATTCAGTACAATCCTCGGTTTCCTGACCACAAAGAATTGTGGATCTTCTTTCTTCTCCATCTCCGTAAGAAGCTCCTTCCCACTCATGAGAAGTATCGTGTTGCTTACTCCCGGTTTCACATCTTTATCCTTTATCGGAAGAAACATATGGGTTCTCCCATCTTTCTCCAGGGTATACGTGTTCATTCTCCCATCATGAACCACATTTCTGTCATATTGCCATGGTCTACCCAATAATAATTAACATACATCCATGGGAATAACATCACACAAGACTTTATCATTATATTCCCCAATTTTAAATTCAACTAAACATTGTTTAGTGACACTCACCTGATGACCCTTCTGTAGCCATGATACTTTATATGGACTCGGGTGATCAGTTGTCTCCAGCTCCAACTTTTCCACCATCTCAGTCGAAACGAGATTATCGGTGCTTCCGCTATCCACAATAACCTTGCATTTCCAGCCCTTGGTTTTGCATGTGGTTCTAAAAAGTCTGATCCTTTGAGTTGTTTCCTCCACCTCCTTCTCGGGTGTTAAGAGAACTTTGTGCACCGTCAGTGACCTCCCACTTCCAGTGTCTTCATTCTCAGCATCACGCCTCTGCGCTTCAGCGATGTGAGCTTCTCCTCCGTCCTTCTTTTTCTCTGGACACTCGAATGACTTATGCCCATTTTTTCCACATGTGAAGCATGTGATTACTCCACCTCGGCCTCTTCCTCTACCTCGAGTACGAGGAAAAGTATTGGCGTCAGCATAATCTCCTCGCTGATCATTTTGTATTCCTCTCTTCTCAGCATATCGCTTTCCTCGCAGTGAGGTTCCACCTCTCTCAACTTTACCCTGAGGTTTCTTCCATTCCTCCTTGGGCTTTTGATATTTCTCCTGGGCAACTGCCTTGCCTCTGGGCTGACTTCTGCCTCGCTCTCACTGACCTTGCTTACAACTCAGCTTCTCCTCGGCTTTCAGAGCCATCTGGTAAGCATCCTCCACCGTTCTAATGGTAACCATGCTTAATTCATCCTGAAGGTCGTATCTCAGACCATTCAGGTATTTGGCTACCTTCTCATCATCGCTCTCCCGATGACCTTCTCTGATGTTGAGCTTGTAAAATTCTTCGATGTATTCCTTCACCGTCATCAACTTTTGTCTCAGGTTCTGCATTCGCCTGAACAGTGTGATTTGATAATCCCTTGGGATGAACTTTGCCTTCATTTTTGCAATCATTTGATCCCAACTTTTAATTTTCGGTTTGCCTTTGGAACGTCTATCTGCCTGAAGCTCGTCCCACCATAAGGCTGCATGTCCTTTCAATTTTGTGACAGCATGTCTAACCTTTTTATCCTCTTCGATATCCTCATAATCGAAGTAGGTGTCAAGAGCCCTAATCCAATCCAACAGCTCTTCTGCATCCAGACTTCCTTCGTAAGTTGGAATGTCCATTTTGGTCTTTGAACTCATCCGAGCGATAGCCTTAATTAACCACTCATTGGCTGCATCTTTAGCTGCAACTTCTCCTTGTGGTTCAACTTCAACCTCATTGTCAGAATCACTAAGATCCCCTCCACCAGTTGTGCGTCTCTGAGCTGTTTCCATCTCTTCGAGTCTCGCTCTGAGATCTCGTATCTGTCTTTCCATCTCTGGATTCCCTGCCGACCTACCTCTTCTTCTCACCTCCCTATCTTCTGGGTCGGGTGACTGTCTTTCTCTTCTGGGCGGCATGGCGAATTCTTCTTTTCTCCTCTTTGTCGCAGAAAACAAAGAGTAAAATCCCGCTCTGATACCACTTGGTGAAAACCTACCCTCCCTGGTACGTCCGCTCCACCAAGACCTTCTCTTCTCTACGACCTGAAGAAATCCAAGGTTCTTTTGATCCCCTATTGGGAATCCTGCATACCCACAGTAACTCTCGGCTGCGAACCTCTCTTCTTCCTTTCGTAGGATCGGTGCTTGTGCCTTCGCGAATTCAACAACTAAGTACTACGCCTTCGGATCCCCAAGATCCGACGCGTCAGTCAACTCGCTGACTTTTCCCCCTTACCGGGATTTCTGCTCTATCGCACCTCACGCACTCGCGAGCTCGCTACTTCGCTTCTCACGACTCCTAGCACTCGGTCCTCCAAACCCCGAGTTTCGATGTACCGAGATGCCGATATTTTACTGTCGCGATCTCGTGACCTCGCGCCTTCGTGACTTGAACTTCCCAATACTCGGACTCCCAACTTCCGAGCCCCGAGCTCGCGAGATTCCACCTTCTGCCACCTGTCTTCCACTTACTCCAACGGTCCCACTTGACTTACGTCATGGTCGGAATGTCGCACCTCACAACTTCGCGACTTCCGTTGCGTAGATTTGGAGTGTCCCTTCACGAATTCCTGATATGCCGATCCATGAGTAGAACTACACTCCTCGTGATCCCGAACGGCGGCTCCTACCCTCCTGAGCTTCGAACCTTTAAGAGCTTCCGCTGTAACCTCCTGGCACCTCCGCAAGATCTAACGGCTCACAGAACTTCACGAAATCTCCTCGGATGATTTCTTCCATCCGTCTTCCTCTCAATGAAAACCTCGAAATGACGAGACGCTCTTCCACGAAACTCGTCACCCTTCGTGCAAAAGTTTAGCACCTTCTTGAACTCTTCGATGCACAATCTCTTTATGAAATCCTTCGACGAATTCGAAGACCTACTCCTCCTGAGCTTGTTCTCAATTTCTCGCGCCCTTTTGAGAACTTGTTGCACACACTCCTTGTGGCAAGTCTTCAATCACAACTAAGTGATGAAGCCTTCGATCCTGTGCACTCTTGCAACAAAAATCCTTCAATCCCTTTGCTCAGAATTGCAACTCTAAGACTTCATTAGCCTGCGCACGCCTTGCACGGCTCCGGTGCCAAACCTGCACTCTTCGAGGAAATGAGAACATAAGCTTTCTCGAATTGAACCCTGCAGTCACGCACTCCTTGCGGACAAATTCAATTGCACCCCTTACAAGAATCTTCTGGCTCACTCAGAGAAACAATTGAAACTCATTCACTCACCCTCTTAGACTTCAATTCAACTATGAAATCACATACACAGCATATAAGAGAAAATGTATGACAGGAAGAAAATATTCATAAGCATAACAACATCAACACATAGAATAGACACATAACCATGGATTTGAATCAAAGATTTCTTCTATTAATTCAATATCTGTACATGGATGTTCTCTACACAGTTCTCTGCTTGCTCTTCTCTTCTTTCTCTTGAATGCTTCCAATGATACAATGAATACAATGAGGGTGTCTATATCCGTTTTCCCTCTCGAGTTCTAACTATCAAATCTAGAATTAAGTATCCTATCTACTTTACATTAAATCTATTAAATGCCTCATCTACCTAAGGACGAGAGCTTATCCGCTCAGGGTCCATTACAATACAAGTGCACCGTCTCTTAAATGAATCATTTAAGATCATGCAACAAATCCAAAGTGTTTTCAAAATGTGCGCTGGCTTATCCAGTTGTCTTCCGCTCGATGTGCTGGCTCGCTTGATGTGTTGTCGATGCTCCTGCATCAAATCTTTAAAATTTTCCTTAATTCTGACTAGGCTCTAGAAAAAGACTCTTTTAGAATTTCCATGTCCTTCCTTTATTGACACTTATTTCAAGGAGAACATAAAAATAATGATTAATATAAGTTTATATGATTATAAAACTAAAGGATGGAGTGGAATAGGTGAAGACCATGGTAGTTGCACTAGTTAAGGTGGGGAATGCCATCATAATTGGTAATGCTAACTTCACAAGTGTAGATGTTACATGAAATTATTTTGTTGGAATCATCCTTAGAAGTTCCATCAAAGTAAGTATATATTTATTTGATTTTTTATTTTTTCAAACAATAAAAAATTTGAGGTTTGAATATTTTTTAATATCTTCATTTTTGTTAAATAAATATAATTTAAAATAAATATTTACTATTGTGCATCACCAACTTTGGGATATCTCAATTAACGCTTAGTAATTCAAAGGTTAATATAAACATATTTTAATACAATACGAAATAAATTTGCTATAATAAACAATAAATATGACAATAAAAATATATCAAAACCACATCTTATGCTTGTACTATTTAATGTATTTTCAATATGGTGGTTGCAAATAATTGTTAACTTTTCATATCCAATATAATTATAAAATGAAGAAAAAAAAATATTGGATATGACATAATTGGATTCTTCATTGATTATGTGTTATAGTGAAGATATACACCAAGATTTTAAGTCATTACAATAATATATTTCTGAAGAACTCAACATGTCATTTATGAGAATTGAACTTGGGTATGGAGGATAACAAATTCCTCCCAACCACCTAAACTTGATAAGTTATTTCTTATAATATTATATATATAAGTTATTTTGAGTTAAAGAATAATATTAAAATAATATACTACTACATATATCTTATAAAAAATGTGAAAATAATTATCATAATTAAATTAATAGAGAAAAATATAATTTATAAAAAATTATCACGTAAATATAATTTTTAATAACTTATAATATTTAATAAAAATAATAAACATAAGTTAATTAATAAAAATGATCACATTTAAAAAGTTATTGAAAATATAATTTTCTTAATAACTTATAATATTTAATAAAAAATAATAAACATAACTTAATTAATTATGAGATTTTGGAACTTTCCTAATTTTCTAAGTCATCAAAACTATGGTGATCTTAAAATGCTTTTCTCAATGTTTTTTGAGCATAGAAATACAATTTTAAAGAAATTGAAGTAATCTCTTACATTCTTAAGGTCCCATAGACCAATTTATCTTAGTGAATGTTAATCATCATAATCATCATCAATAAAAATAAATACATTTAAACAATTATTAAAATTAAATTTGATAAAGGAAAAAGATCTTGCCGATGGTCGTGAAATAATCTATCCTCCATGTTTTCATTGCCTTCCAAACCATAATATAGTTGAACTATCAACACTTGTTGGTTGAAGGATCGATGAGAGGTGCCAATAGAATGCTACTTTGCAACATCCAAGGGATGGCTATGCCTAGGAATTTTATCTCGAGAGAATACTTGGACTCGCTTTTAACCCTATTCAATCTTCTGTAAAACAACCCTATCTTTGAAATTACAAAATACAAAGTGTAAGCATAACAGTGAACATCACACAATTGATTGAAAAAAAATCGATAGTAAATTATTATGGAAAATTCAATGAAATGCTTTCAAATTTATGTAATCTCACAAATCCTTTTTTGTGATATTTTTTGTGGCTCAAGGGAATGTTGGGTCAAGGGAATGCTTTTTTGTGGCTCACTGTAATCTAATGTTTCTCCCTATGTCAAGATCTTAAGTGGGTTCAGTCCCTTCTTAGGCACGTTATTTCATGTTTTTCACAGTTCACGAAATCAAAGATGTAGGTTGATTCCAACCACTTTGTTAATGTCTAGTCTCAAGGAATTCCAAGTGACAATTATTCTTCAAGCTACCAATTTCAATTTTTTTTTTACAGCTTTGTAAATATGTGGATCGGTTTGCATCTATCTCAGGGTTTGCAACTTGAAATCATGCAGAAAAAAACCCTGATAACTCATATGTTTATTTGACAGGAGAAAATTCCAATCAAATACCCCTTTCCTCTACCACATGATAAGTCATGCTCCAAAACAACAATAATTCCATACCAATTTCCTATGCCACATGAGAAGTCACGCTCTAAAACAACAATAATGCCAAGAAAATGATATGATTGAATGGAAGTACATGTCATTGGAAAATATTCTATTAACCCATTGGATATGCTAAGAGTGTACCTTTTTTAAATTCATAAAGAAAACAACCATGTCTAGTTGGGCATGTCGAAGAGGTGATTTGTAGTAAAAGTGACATTAATAAAATAATTATTCATATTCTTCGATGAGGACTCAAATTACTCAAGAGGTAGGCCACAAATTTTACCACAAATTTTAATTTCTTCTAAACGGTGAAAACATGCCTTCTCGAGACATAAGAGGCCAGTTAAATTGTTTATTACCTTCCTATTTACTTTTTCATCCATTCAAAATTTGAATT
>ML786823.1:12243-25991 GCA_009831015.1 Picea engelmannii | reverse complement strand
AGAGATGATCCAGATTTTAAAGAGGCATATGAAGCAACTGAGAATCCAATTCTTAGGGACATGAGTAAATGGACATAATACATGATCCAGGAAGGATTATTGTTTAAGGGTAATCAACTTTGTATTCCAAAATGCTCCATGAGGGAGAATTTGTTAAAGGAGAAACATAGTGGAGGATTGGTTGGGCATTTCGGTCATGACAAGACGTTCTCAAAGCTAAATGAGTCATATTATTGGACAGGAATGAGAGAAGACGTCAAAAGATTCATGGATAGATGAAAAATTTGTCAACATTCAAAAGGGAAGAGGCAGAATGTAGGTTTTTATCAACCGTTACCCATACCTGATAGGCCGTGGGATGCAGTCAGCATGGACTTCATATTGGGGCTGCCAAGAACACAAAGAGGGTTTGACTTGATCTTTGTAGTGGTATATAGATTTTCTAAGATGGCACACTTCATACCATGTGAGAAAACCAGTGACGCAACTCACATTGTGCTTCTATTTTTCGAAGAGGTAATTCGACTTCATGGCTTACCAAGGAGCATAGTTTCGGATCGAGACACCAAGTTCGTGGGACACTTTTGGAGAAACTTATGGGAAAATTTGGGAACAAACTTTTCGTTCAGTTTGGCTTATCATCCTCAGATGGATGGACAGACAGAAGTTGTGAACAAAAGTTTGGGAGACTTGCTGAGGAGTTTGGTGATGGAACACCACAGTCAGTGGGACAATATTCTGCCACAGGCGGGATTTGCATATAACGACTCACTAAACAGAAGGACAGGGCAGAGTCCATTCCAAATAGTTTATGGGATGTAGCCAAGAAGAGTTTTAGAATTGAGAGATTCAGAACATAATGCAACTAGGAGTGCTAGTGTAGAGGATTTCGCAAAAGTAATGAAGGAACTTCACAGCTAGGTGAAGGAGCGATTGAAAAACTCGAGCCGGGAGTATAAGCGCAGAGCAGATCAACACAGGAGACAACTTCAATTTGAGGTTGGTGATTTGATTCTGACACATCTGAGAAAGGAAATATTCCCGAAGGGGACATATAACAAACTGAAGATGAAGAATATTGGACCATGTAAGGTCTTGAAGAAATTTGGGGCAAATGCTTATGAGATTGAATTACCCGATGGGATAGAAATTTCTCCGATATTTAATGTCTCAAATTTTTACCCATACAAAGCTAAGGAAGTAGGTAGTGAACAACCAGAGGTTCAGTGGACTAAACAGATGCCTGTTGCAGAGAAACCACAGATGGAAAGCATACTGGACAAAAGAGTTAGCAAAAGGAACAAAAGAAAGGAATATTTTGAATACTTGGTCAAGTGGAAGGGACATCCAGTTGAAGATGCCAGCTGGGAAAATGAAACAGAGATCCAGAAGCATGGACAGACTGTGCAAGAGCTCATGGATAGGATCCCATGAAAATTTTCAAGCGAGGGAGTATGATGCATGAGCATCGCCAACAACAAGCGAGTGTGGGACAAAACGCCAATGCATTTTGGCACATGATGAATTGTTTGAAATGTTTTGAAGTTTGATATGCCAAACTTAAATGAGATAATTAATAAAGGGCATACTTGTAGATTGTAATCAAACCTTGAGCGTTCCTCTCTCATCTGAAGGACTAAGAGGCATTTATGCTAGTAAATGTAAGTAGGTAGCTTTGAATTCTTAGATTAGACAGTTTTAGGAGCTGAAGGGAAAACGGATATAGACACCCTCACTTGTAACATTGTAACATTAGAAACATAATCAATCAAGAGAGCATAGAGAAGGAGAAGCAGAGAGAGAGAGAGATATGTAGAAGAACCCATGTACAGAATTTATGGATTAATACAAAGATATTTAGTTCAGACTCATGGTGTTCAATTTCTTTCTGTGTTTGTACATGCTGATTGATATATGTTTGCTTACTCTCTATTATGCATTTTCTTTGATGTGTGAATGTATGATTTCATGTTGAATGTTTGAAATCTAAAGAGAGGGAGAGTAAAAAAAAAATGAGTTTCAATTGTTTCTCTACCTGAGTAAGAGTTTTCCTACAAGGAGTGCAGTGAAATTGTCCGCAAGGTGTGCGTTGACAGAAGTCAGAGTTCATCTCTACAAGCTTAGGAGGGATAACATTGTTCTCATTCTCACAGAAGTGAAAGTTAAGCACAGGAGTTGTGTAAGGAGTGCATAGGCTGAGTGAAGTCTCAGAGTTACAACCTGAGTGAAATTGTTGAAGGACTATTGTTGCAAGGAGTGCGCAGAGTCTAAGAATTCAATACATGGAAGTATTGAACGATTTCTGCAAGGAGTGCGCACATGAATTTTCCCCAAAGGACTTGAGGATTTTTCAATCAAGCTCAATATGGCTAGTTCCTTGAAGTGTCGGAAGGAGGCCCAGTGACGTTGTTTGCTGGTGGATAATTTTCGTGAAAGCATACTTGTTCATTTCGCAGAAGTTGTTAAGAAGGCATTGGATGGTCAGAATTCTCCGTGGAGGATTTGTGAAGTCTCGGAAGCTGTCAGATTTTGCAGAGGAGCATGGGAGTTACGGAAAGTATTCTCCAAGTGCAAGCTCGAGATAAATCAGACCGTGGGATCTAAGTCAACAGGAGCCATTCGATCACCCACATAAATCTCACTTCATGGTTTCATGAGTTTAAGGGTAAAAAATTTTGCATCAATATTTGCGAGGTTGCGAGGTGCGAAGTCCCGAAATAGTGAGAAGATCAAGACCATCCATCGGAGGAGGATAGCTGGCAGAGATCCAGGGATCTCGTGAAATCAGAGGTTTGCAAGGTGAGAGCCTAGGATTTGGGTGCTCCAAGTCACGAGTGGTGAAGTCGTGAGAGAATCGCAACCATCCATCAAAGGAGGATAGCTGGCAGAGATCTAGGGATCTCGCAAAATCAGAGGTTCACAAGGTGAGAGCCCAAAGGTTGGGTGCTCCAAGTCATGAAGTCGCGAAATCGCGAGGAGCAAGGATAGCCATTGGATCCAGGTCACGGGAGGACCGTTGGATCAAGAACCCCATCGCATTTCGTGCATTCGGGGGTTCAGAGGTTGAAAGGAGTTGCTTTCGATATCAGAAGTTGTGAAGTGTCGAAATCCAGGCACGAGAGACACATGGAAGAACCACAAGGTGGGCCTAGGGAATAAACAGGTGGACACACATCACCTAGTGGAAGGAGTCAACACTCCATTGAATTCTTGTGTCTCAAAGGTTCGTGAGATAAGAGAATGAGAGTTCAACCCTTGAACTCACGAAGCGGCAAATAGCGAGAGGAGCTAGCGCTTAGCCTAGATGATAGTCACGCGAGGAAGGCGCTGACAAAGGAAGAGCCATATCTGTATCTTCATTTCAGGTATCGCGAGATTAGAGAAGGAAGAGTCGGAGTTTCAACTCACGAACTCGCGAGTAGCGAGTTGTGACAAGCGCCATTGGAATTGGGCCTTGGTCATAGTGTTGTGGTCGCATGAAAAGGCGGAGCTCATGCCTAGTGTTGTTTACACAGGGGAGCTTCCGAAAGGACCTGTGTATCGATTCAATTAATATTCCAGCAAGGAATCGAAAGAGTTGATTCAGCTCAAAAGAGAGATAAAGAACTATCCTGTGAGCGGATCTCGGTCCGAGGGTCAATAGGTCTGCGTCAATTTTGCATATAACCAGAAGCATTTTCATCTAAAAACGTGAATGTGATTGAAACTGTGGATTTTTTCCACTATCAACTCGATGTTTGTTGATGTCTTGAGTAAGATATGTTATGATTATTTCTTAAGTTATCTTATAATGATTTACTGTTCTTTATTTCAAACTGATGAAAGTAAATCAATAATGTTTAACATTTGATGTGTGGTACAGTGTGGTGAAATTATTTTCTAGCCTCTATTATATTGCATGTGTACTCTCTTTCAAACTTTCTCTCAAATAATATCTATTAGTCTGGTAAAGTGAATGTATTATTGCTAATCTGAACTTGAAGTAGTTGTTATTTTCATACCAGGGCACGAAGTTTATCCCAAGGCCTGGTCTTCTCCCAGATAGATCATTTTTTGTCTTTCAATACATTATAAAACATGGTAAACCCAAAAAGAGAATTTCTTTATTAAGAGGAAATTCTTTAAAGTTGCATAGATATATCACTGTTAAATCCCATACAAACCTGTCAGATCATTGATCTGGAGAATTTTACTACCATTAAACGTTGACGATTCTAATTGGGCCTCATTGACGAGTAAAATTCCTACTATTGAGTCAAAGGGAATTATGACCCCTTAACATAATTGGCACTAGAAGGAGGGTTGAAGAATGCATGGCTATCTGCAATAGTTCTTTGCACAAAAACTTATATCAAATAGCCTATAGATTCAAAACAGCCCACATACATGGCTAGTCCTGTCAAGGATATCCCTAATACTGAAGGTACCCCAAGCACAAGTGAGTCACCGCAAGTAGAATATAGTTCATACCTTCACCTAGAAATACCCTATGCAATCCCCCAAGATGAAGTCAATGCATTTAGAAGGATGACTAGGGATTACACTCGCCAAATCGGAGCATTACCATTAGCTATGTTTCTTCCCCGCAGAAAGAAAACTATTAGACCAGTGGTCGACACTCCAGACCACAACTTTGTTCATATGGTTGAAGATATAGTATATTTTTCCCTTACCAAAATTGACCAACCTCTCAGTTTCATTCCTGAAACTCCTGTTGTAACCCCACCTGCAAGTATTTACTATGACACAGAGGATTCATAGTCTCAAGGAGTAAGTTCCAATTTAAAAAACTTGAACATCAAGTCTGATAAAATGGGAGAAAACAATGTGGAGGTTCCATAAGTTAATAACCAATCAATAAATAACTATCCATGGTTGGCCAAGGATTCCCTAGCCTTACCAGGCAGGTTACATCATTTTCCTAGGCACCCAGAAAAAATTCTTCCAAAATTTGACCTTGAAACCTCCGGACTACCTGAAGATCATATCAAAAAAATCATATTATCTATTAGGCTAATGGATGTATAGCATTAAGACGTAGTATGTCGATTGTTCCCTTACAAATTTGAGAACTCATATTCAACATGGTATTTCAATCTCCCAGTTGGTTCTATTAATAGTTGGACAAAGTTCCAGAAATTTTTCCTTGATAAATTTACCAAAGAAACGACTATTGAAGCCTTTATGGCACAAATTTTTTCCACCAGCATGGGCCCAAAGGAGAAAGTAAAGGAATTCAATCAATGTTTCACAACTATCCTCAACAAGTTTCAAATAGATTCCAAGCTCGCTTAAAAAAAACAAATTTAAGTATACGCTAATGCATTACCAACATCTATTTCCATGTTCGTAAAGAGAGTTGCTAAACCAACTCTGGATGAAATTTTTGAGGAGGCCAAAATTATTGAATTTAAAATGAAAGGCTGCAAAGATAGATATATCTCTCTATCAAAGAAACAAACATCTTGGACACCCATATGGGGACTCTTGTTGACAAGGCCTCCTGGTAAACAAGTTGAAAAAGACAATACAAATATGGAGATCTTACAAAGAATGGTTAAGAAGTTGTCCAATGAAATCATAGACATGAAAAGAAACATTGGGGAAGGAACATAAAAAACCAGGCCTTACAAACCCTTCTTTAGAAAACATCCACCGTTTATGGCTATAGATCCCCCTCCTACTAACTTGAACATTGACTTGGAAGAGGTGGCCTCAGATTCATACTACAGCTACCACCAAGAACATCATTCAGAAAAGGTTTGTCCCCAATGGGTAAATGCCATGAATTTGTTGGCAAATAAGTTCTTGTATGGTTGTGTTGTAACCGAACAACCCAATGATTTTACTCCAAGCACCATGGAAAATGAGGAAAGGAAACCTCTTGAACGAACAACTATGGTTCTATGGGATGTTAGTCATACCTTATATTTTGACACTCTTGCAGAAGGAAAGGAATTCCTAGACATACTGATAGTCCAAACTAGGAGTAAGGCCCCCATCATACAAAATCATCCTATCATTAGGCAAGCTCCTAAGAATTCTGTAAAACCTTCTTCCTCAGCTCAAAAAACCCCTCCACTCCATTATGGACCAAATTTCTCAGCTCGTGAAATAAAAAAGATAAACTATAATGTGGTAGAAGACCTGAAGAATTTGAAGGTTAATATTTCAATGATGGATTTGTGTAGGATTCCTCAACAAAAGGATTTATTGTTACAAGCTAGGGATGAGGATAAAACACCTATGTTAAACATGATCCCAAATCTCAGTGAAGATAAAGGAAGTTCAAGGAATACCTGGAAACCTGGTGTGAATGCAACAACAACCGATAAGAATCCTCAGATGTCTATCCTGCCTTTCATATTAACAATTGAAATTTATAACAAAAACTTGCACAATTGTATGGTTGATAGGTGCTTCCTCAAATGTTATGTATTTATCAATATGCAAGAAACTAAATGCTACCCGTACCAGAAGCAACACTCATATTATTCAATTAGATAGAACTGAGGTCAAGGTGTTTGGGGAATTAAAGGATGTTATGATTCGAATTGCCTCAAACACAAAGTTTCATCATTTCATAGATATCATAATCATAGATACTCCGAAGGCCTATGGGATTTTGTTGAGTAGGGACTGCTCTAAGAAATTTCATGGATATTTTAGTATAGATTGGTCCCACTTATGGATAACTTTGAAGGGGAAACCTAACATGATTAGGATCAACCGAGAGAAATATTTGAAACACACTGCCACAAACTTGGAAGCTCCTAATGAACCATCATCTAATGAATTCCCATTCTTAGGTAATTACTCGTGTGATTCATATTTTGGTAATTTCTCACCCTGCTCGTCCGAAGTATTATTCTCACAGAAATCAAAATTCTCACTTCATGAAAACCCTGAACTAATTAAGCCATGCAGCAAACCTGAACATAATTTCCATGCCCAATCCCAACCAATTGAAGGTCAGATCCTGAAAATAGATTGGGACAAAAAGGTGCCAAATTTTATCTCTAAGATTTGGACTCTACCTTTTATGGATCCAAATCTTAGGAAGGGGCCATCGCAAGATGAATTTTCATCAATCCATCAGGAAAGAACATTTTTTTATCCTGTAGATTAGAGTTTGAGTGCACTAACAACACTGGAAAATACAAGGCACTAGTCCAAGGACTTAAAAAGGATATTTATTTGGGTATCAAGGAACTTATCATTTTCGGTGATTAAGAAATCATTGTCTGATAGGTAAGGAACACAATCCATTGTAATTCCCCCCATTTGAGAACTTATCAGCAGGAAGTTAGTAGGCTCTTAGAAAATTTCCAAGCATTCAACATCATTGTTATACCTCGATCCAAAAATACATTATCTAACTCATTGGCCACTGCTACCTCAAAGTTGTCTCCCTTGGAGGATTATGAAACATGTATATTCACCATAGAATTATTACACAAGCCTTCTGTTCCAAATAACATCACTAACTGAAGGGTATTTGAAGGAGATGAACATATTATATCACTTTTTACTAATGGAGAAAATTTTAGAGACTTGGCTTTTGATGATGGGTTTTTTTTTTTTTTAAATATGACAAAACATGATAATCAAGACCCTAATTCAACATAAAGTAATGACTCATCTCAACTCAAGCTCCACACTATGCCCCAAGGAATGGTTAATCTTGAGAACCTGTTCAATTTGTGAGAAAAAATTAAGAAACCAAAAAATGTTAAGACCTATAGTTCTTGTCCCTCTTATGAGGTCATAAATCTAGGAACCGCTGACAACCCTAGAAACATCAACCTTGGAAGATCATTTTCCTATGGAGAGAAGAAGACTTACCTAAAAAATTTCAAAGAGTATCAGGATGTGTTCGCATGGTCTTATCAGGAGTTGGAAACATATGACACCAAGATAATTCATTACAATATCCCATTAAGACATGAATTTAAGACCTTCCAACAAAGTTACGAAAATTTAACCCATCTCTCAAACCCTTGATGAAGAAATAACTCAATTAATTGTTAGATGAAAAAATAATATTCTAGGTAAGGCATTATGCATGGGTAGCCAATCTGGTTCCTGTTAAGAAAAATTTAGGGGAAATTCACCTATGTGTAGAATTCATAAATTTAAATAGGTCTTCCGCCAAGGAAAACTACCCTGTCCCTCCTATGGAACAAATCCTGCATATCGTGTCAATAGAATAGATCTTCTCACTTCTGGATGGGTTCTCAGGATATAACCAAGTGTTGGTATTCGAAGAGGATAGACTGTAAATGACCTTCCGAACAAAATGGGCAAAATTCGCTTACAAACACATTCCTTTTTGGTTGATTAACAAAGGAGGCACCTTCCAAAGAGCCATGGATGTGGAATTTCTGGGACTGATTAAAAAATGTGTGGTAGTGTACCTATATGGCGTTATTGTCTACTCCAAGGACATGGCTGACCATATTTCCCATCTCACAAAAAAATTTGAAAGGTGTCAGAAGTATGGGATACATTTGAAACCAAAGAAGACTATATTTGAAGTAGAGGAGGGAAGACTCTTGGGTCACATCATTTCTAAGGATGGTATCCATATCGATCCTGAATGTATAAAGGAAATCTCACAACTACCACGCCCTCGTAATAGGAAGGCTATGCAATATTTTTTTGGGAAGATTAATTTTGTGAGAAAGTTCACCCTAGATTTTGCAAAGACAATAAAACCCTTGCAGAGTATGATATATAAATATGTTGAATTTAAGTGGACAGATGAGGGAAAAGAATCCTTCGAAAAAAATAAAACTGCCATATCACAAGCCCATGTTCTACGCAGCCCAGATTTTAGTAAATATTTTTTTCCTCTACACATTTTCATCATATCAATATTTATCTGCAGTCCTTACTCAAAATGATGATGAAAATAGTGAACCACTTGTTTCTTTAATTACCACTGACTTGCAAGAACCAGAGATTAACTACCCCATCATAGACAAGCAAGCATGCACAGTCTACAAAGCAGTCAAACATTTCAGATCCTATATCCCAAATAATCATACTAAATTCATAGCGCCTCATTCCATTGTCTGATCATTGTTCACTCAACATTAAATGGGCAAGAGAAGGTGAAATTGTAGAATTCCTGACGAAACCCTGATAGATCTAGAGTTCTAGTTAAATTGAACATATACAATTTGCTAATATTCAAGAGATGAGAGAAAAAAAATTCTCCATAAATCAGAGAATTATATTAATCAAAAATGAATATACATGAGAAACCAACCTCAAAAAGAAGAGAGGAGGTGAATATATAGAATTTCCAAAATAGAAATTCTAGTAAAAAAAGCTAGAAAAAGCTAAAATAGGTGGCATAGGCTAAGGGAGACCACATAGTTCGACCTAGACCAATAAAGACACATGTCACACACTCATTAATGCCCACAATATTCAAGTGGTGCACATTAGCTCACTTAAGCTCACTTAACTGACAAGAGAAGCAGTTCCAACTCACTTAACTGACCCGAAATAACAGTTACTAATAATAGTAAAGGAATAAATCATTAATTAAGGAATAAATCTCTCACTCAAAGAGGAGGTGTTCATTCCCCAATAATGGATGAGTTTTTTCATGGGAGAGTTGGAATAAATCAAGAATATATCAAGAAAATCAAGAACCGGGAGTTGAGTCTTGATCTAAAAATAGCAGTTTTCCCTAAAATCTAGGGATGAAGCGCCCTTCTTCTCTATGTGGCCAAATTAGGTGAAATAAAGTGCGATGGAATGTATTAACCAAGATATAGGAGTCTAATCTAGGTGTAAACTAATGTAAGTTAGGGTTATGCTCCAACACCCCCCCTTAAGCCTAATTGTAATGACAAAAAAATTGAGTCCCGACAACTTGGCCATTTTAGGTATTCATTACATAAAAGAACTCCTCATGAAAAGAGGAAAGAAGGAAAACCTCATGGGAAAAAACCCCCACCAAAAGAGGGAAAAAATGTTGAGTGGCCAAAAGTGACCTACTCAACTGTCTCCACCACTCCAAGCATGGCTCTCAGTTCTGAAAATTTATTTTCAGTGAAGGACTTGGTGAAGATGTGTGCAACCTACTTCTCTGTGGGGCAGTACTGCAGTGAAATGACTCTGTCACGGATCAGCTCGCGGATGTAATGCATGTGAATATCGATGTGTTTGGTCCTATGCCTATGAACTGGATCAATTGATATCTTAATGGACCCCTAATTGTCACAAAATATGACAGTCAGAAGTGGATACTAAATACCAAACTCAAAGAGAAGCCCCTGCAACCAAACAGCCTGTGTAGCTACATTCACTGCACCTCTATACTCTACCTCTATTGTAGATAAAGAAATCATGGATTTCTTCTTGCTAGACCAATAGAATGGCCCTGAACCAAAGCTGAAAACATAACCATAGGTGGACTTATGGTCTATACCATCGCCAGCCCAATCAGAAAATGTGTACCCAATCAATGAAAGTGGGCAATCTGCATCATAAAAGATACCAAAACTGGGAGTACCTTTCACATATCTAAGGATTCTCTTTGCATCTTTCCAGTGAAGCTCATGAGGCTCTTGCATATATCTAGAACAAAATCCTACTGCAAAAGAGATATCAGGTTGGGTGTGAGTGAGATACAACAAACTCCCAACCAACTGTCGATACAATGTACTATCCACCAAAGGTGTAGTACCCGCATCCTCAAATCTGACCCCCGAAAGAAAGGGAGATGTTTTTGGCTTGCATTCTGTCATATGAAAGTGGAAAAGTAGATATGATGCATACTTATACTGTTCCATCTTGATCCCTAAAGTAGATTGAGAAACTTCAAGACCAAGAAAGTAGTGCAACAGTCCCAAATCTGTGATGGAAAATCGATCGTGCAATGCTGATTTTTTCAAATCAATAACTGAAGTAAGGTTCCCTGTCATTAGTAAGTCATCTACATAAAGTACTGTCAGAAAAATGGAATCATCATGTTGTATAAAATAAACATTTATATCAGATTTGCATCGAATGAATCCAATGGAAAGCAGGAAAGAATCCATCTTTGCATACCAGGCTCTGGGAGCCTATTTTAGGCAATACAAAGATTTGTTTAATATGAAAACGAGGGAAGAGTTATGAATGTATCCTTGTGGCTGCTCCATATAGATATCCTCCTTGATATTTCCATGAATAAATGCACTCTTCACATCCATGTGATGAATTTCCCATCTGCGAGAAGCGGCAATGGCCAAAACTAGTCGAATGGAGTCCATTTTTGCAACAAGTGCAAATGTATCTATGTAGTATATGCCATGTACCTATGAGTATCCTTTTGTGACAAGTCGAGATTTTTACTTGTTGATCTCACCATATGCAGAAATATTTCTTCAATATATCCATCGGCATCGAATAAGCTTTCTTCCCTTCATAAGTGGAACCAAGTCCCATGTGTTGTTGTCCATAAGAGCAGAGTACTCTTCATCCATGGTAGCCTCCCAAAGTGGGTTTCCAACAGCCTCAGAGTGTGACTGTGGATCTGAACCAAGTTTCATATAGAAATGTATGGGAGGCAATGGTTCTGTGGCAACCAGGTCTTAAGGAGCCCCAAAAAACTGTGATCTAGTCCTTCTAGTATCTACAGGATCACCGACTAGTTCAACCACATCTTGCAGGGTTTTCTCTGTCCAAGTTGGAAACTGAGTTGGAGAAGCCATGACCTGCTCCTCATCCTCTGTATCATACAAAAAATTATTCTCTGATGGATTTTATGAAGTTCTCGAAGAAGTTTCTGACTCCTCCTCATCAGTGACAACAAGCGGTTTCTCGCCAGGGTCTTCTGAAAAATCATGCAGTGATTCTTCTTCAAACTTCACACTTCGAGCTAGAATGAACTTTTCAGTGTGAGAGTCCAGAAATATATATCCTTTGACACCTTTAGGATATCCAAAAAAATATGCATTCAACACTTTGATGCTCCAAATCCTTCCTCTTATCTGTCGGAATGTGAGCACATGCTCGTGAACCAAAAATGTGAAAGTGCGACACTTTCGGTTTCTTACTGGTCCAACATTCAAAAGGAGTGGTGCCTTTAAGTGATTTGTGAGGAAATAGGTTTTGAATGTATGTTTCATAATTAATAGCTTCAGACCATATATTGGGAGCTAATGATTTCTACTGTAGCATACAATTGGCCATCTCTTTTAAGGACCAGTTTTTCCTCTCTGCAACATTGTTCTATTGTGGTGTATATGGACTGTGTGTTGTAGTTGTATACCTGCATCAATACAAAGTTGTTGCACATGTTTTTTGACATACCCCCCCCATTATCAGTACGGAGTATCTTAATATTACACCCAGACTCATTCTCAGCAAGTGATTTAAATTCTATAAGGCATTCAAATACTTCAGATTTTAATTTCAGAAAAAATACCCAAGTAAAGCGAGAGAAATCATCTATGAAGGTGAGTACATATCGAGACTTACTGATTGAAGGCTGTGGGAATGGGCTTGTGATGTCACTTTGAATCATACCAAGAGGTGAAGAAGCTCTCTGTGCCTTCCCTTTGTCAAACTTTTTCTCTGGATGCTTGCCAAGAATGCATCCTTGACATACATCGCTTGTGAATTTAATAGCTGGTAATCCTTCTACCATGTTTTCCTTGTTGAGTTGATGCAAGTACTTATAGTTTAGCTGGCCAAATATTTCATGCCATAACCTACTAATATCATTATATTTTGACAGAAATATAGTGCTAATAGATTTAGAAACAAAGTGGGAGAAGAAATACAAACGAGAACCATGATCTGCAATTCCATGTGCAAGTTGTGAGCCTGTGGAAATGTCAGTAATCACTGCAGAGTCTGGAGTGAACTCCACCTTCCTTCCAGAGCCAGAATGAGTGATCTGATCAATCGAGAGAATATTTGTGGACAGCGAGGGAACATGAAGCACATTTGTGAAGCATCCCCCTTCAAGATCAACAATTCCTTCTCCACACACCTTTGCAGGTGTGGCATCTCCCAAGTAAATTGGGGATCTGGTGCTTTCTTCGATGGAGAAAAATTAATATTTTGATGTAGACATATGGTTTGATGCACCTGAATCAAGGATCCAAGCTGATGGAGTGGATGTGACAACAATTAAAGCATGACCATCTCATGCTCTCCCTCTCGTTCTGTTATCATCTTTCTTCTTTGCATTTTCAGGCACCATGAGATTGTGTTGTTGCAATTGCTTAGCCATCTCATCGATAGTCTTCCTCATGCAATTTTCTTCGGGATGAAAACCTTTATAACAGTAGCTGAAAAGTGGTCTTTTCTTCTTCTTCTTTCCCTTAGGCTCAGAATATTTCTCTAAATATTGTGAGGATCTCTCCTTCTTTGATTCAGGAAATTTACCCTTTCCTTTTTGCTTGTCTTTTCCACTGCTCTTTGGAGCATCAGTAGCCGCAAGTTCTTGATTCTTGGAATTCTTGATGGAACCCATTTGGAATAAATTAGCTTGCTCTTGAGTCAATTCTGCAATGAAATCATTCAATGGAGGCATTTTCCATGTTTCCTAAGTCAATTTAGATGCTTGAAGAGACGATACATATACAGAATATTCAGGGCCTAATTTCGAGAGAATTGAAAGGATGAGATGATCTTCCTCTTTCTTGAATCCACGTGCATTAAGTTCAACGAGGAGGAATTTGAACTTGCTAAATAATTCTTTCAGGTTGCTGAAATGAATTGGACTTAGGGATATG
>ML786822.1:424262-434861 GCA_009831015.1 Picea engelmannii | reverse complement strand
TTCAAATGGCACCCAAGCATATCAGGGTTGCACCTGGAAAAATGAAGAGCTTCACTATAAAGGGCATCTTTATTTGACCAAGCAGTCAACATTTAAATAACGAGTGTTAACTAAACTATATTCCTCTCCCACAACAAGTTATTCAAGGTTTCATAAAAAATATATGAAAGGATCAAACATTTTTTGGGAAGGAATGAAGCAGGACAATGGCAGAATGTGATGTTTTCCAACAACACAAGGGGGAGAGTGAAACCTCCAAGCGAACTACAACCTTTACCCATTCCGCCAGTTTTATGGATTGACATTTTTAAGGACTTCATTGTGGGGTTACCAACATCTGGCAATAAATCTATCATCATAGTTGTGGTTGACAGCCTTTTCAAATATGCTCATTTTTGTGCTCTACAACGCCCCCTTAAGGCCTCTAGGGTCACTCAAGTATTCATAGATAATATCTTTAATCTCCATGGTATGTCGCAATCTATTGAGACAAACCATGACCCCACCTTCACCAGCAATTTTTGGCAAGAGTTGTTTTGGCTCTAGTGGACACTCAATTGAATCTTAGCACCATATATCACCCCCAAATTGATGGTCAAACTGAAGTTGTCAACAAGTGCTTGGAAGCATATTTGCGGTGCTTTACTTCAAAGCGAAGTGACAATCCCAATGGGTCTAATGGTTACCTCTAGCAAAATGGTGGTATAATACAACATATCATGGCGCCACTCGAAAGACTCCCTTTGAGGCTATCTATGGCCAAAATCCACCATCGGTATTATCCTACTTACCAGGAATCTCTGAGGTGCAAGAGGCAAAGAAAACCCTCACAACTCGAGCCAACATTTTCCGCACTCTCAAGGATAATCAAGTTGATCAGCACCGTCTTCGCTAGCGCACCATCCAAGAGGTCCTAATATAGTGGAAGGAAACATAGCCCGAGGATGATAAATGGGAACCAATAGAGATCCTTCAACAATTCCTTCATCTCCAGCCTTGAGGACTAAGTTGCTTTACAAGGGGGAGGGCATGTTAGGGTCCTACCCTAACCCCCTTAAGTAAATAGATAGATTGTTATGTATTGAGGTCGTCTCTAGTAAATAAGGCCCATGTACTAGATATAGCATGAAAGCGATAATTGTGAGAGTACTTACTAGAAGGTTCCACCTACTAGAAAGTTCTTAGGAGGTCGATAGAACTATATAAAGAAGTAGAAGCAATGTAATGAGATGTCTTGTGAAGTATATCGTAATTGGAGCTTTGCTCGTCTAGGGGTTGCCCCCTCGAAGAGGCAAGTGAACGCACTCTTGTCAATAAAGGTATAACATTTTATGGTATTATGGTTCTTTTATTGCCTATTATTGTTTTAATCTGGCATGTTTGCAATAAATCTAGGTATATTCTATTATTTATGCTCTGAATCTTTCGATTTTCTAATAAAGAACACCAGACTCTTGAAGACCCTCTACATTAGCAAAACCCTTGGGGGTTTCACTAGAACAATGTCAAAATGCACACAAACCATAGTCAACCAGAACAAGAATATGTGTTTCACTACTAATAAGTCATTTTTAGAGAGCCTTTCTTGATACCTTTTGTACATCACCACATTCAATGCATATCCCATCTCCAAGATTTAATTTCATACTTCCTAAGCATCATGTACTCTGCCATCATTTCTAATCCATTTATTATAATGTTGCAAGCTCCAACACTAGGAACACAAATATAATCTAGCATTTCATTGAAATATTGTGTTTGGTCCACTTGATCGGATCTTCATAGGCCATTTGTTGCTACTAATATCAAGGAGGACGCCTAACAAGACCATTTCATTTTAAAAATTGAAACCATTGACTAATTTTCCATGCTTGCAAATCCTTATGACAAGTAAGGTATACTATTTCAATCAAAGGGTAAATCTATGAAGCCTCGCCTACTTATAAAGCCAAGAACTCGAGGAACCTTCTATGCTTTGCATAGGCATTTAGGAATTTGAGTATATAAATATAATGTGTTGGGCTAATCCCTCCATTGTTCATATAAACCAGCATACTTTCATCCAACACATTCGAGTTATCTCATTAATCAAACTATCATATATCTAAATGATGGGAACAATATGTAGCCCAACAATGTCATTGAAAATCCCTAGTGCCACATTCAAATTTCCCACCCCAACAAAACCATCAATAAAAACAAAAAGGGAATTGGTATTTGGAGAAACTACCTTACAGAGTCTAATATGATAATGATTAACCTTCACATAGTAAACATGAAGATCCATGATGTCTTTTCAATCAACAAGCTTTGTCTATTCACCATGTCCTATAGCGAAGAATACGCCTCATTTGTCTTACCAACATTAACAAAATACTCTAAAATGGAATAATATAGAGATACAATAGAATTGTACTGAAAACTCAATGTCTTCCAACAATCAATTGACAACATCCAACATATCTTCATCACAGAGAAGAAAAGTAGTCATTGAGAACATCGCATTCAGAATTAGCACGAAATATTTGGCATTAAGATACGATATGTGAGCTTGTGAGTATTCATATTCCTTTTACAAAGACCTTCAAAGAGGTCATTGCATATCGACATCTGACACCAATTCCTAATTCCTCCATCTACTTAACAAATTCTAAGGTTTTAAGAAATTCATTATCCTCAGCAAATCAATGAATAAATCTTCCAAAACTCACAATACAGAGGTTTAAAAAATCCACATAGAAAACTCACAAATCTGAGTGCCAAATGCAATGCAAAATAATCTGAGGGAAAATTGTGGTGCATATGAAGATGAACTCAAATAATTTGTGGGAAAACTGTAGTCTATAGTATATACAAAGAAAGCTACAATATTCCAAGGGCAAACTACATCACAACTCAGGGGGAACTACAATGAGAAGGAATTCGAGGGTAAACTACAATGTGTAGTGAAAATGGGAAAAAAAATTAGGGCAAAAGTTCATACGAGGGGCAAAACATCAATGGCTAAATCAATATTTAGGTAAAAAAAGAATTTGGCGAACACATACAATGTTTATAAATAAAGGATAATATGTGAAGTCTGGACTAAACATTAGAAAATTTTATCATAAAAAAACTTCGCCCAATTAGTATTTTAACCCTTCAAATTTTGCCCAATGGCGAAATTTCGCCCCTAAAATTTTCTCTGGACATAAATATTTCCCAACTAGTAACTAAAATATATGTATGCTGGTTGGATGCAACAAATGATTAACGTGAAGATTTGTAAACCTTATAAATAGAAATTCATTGTTTTGAAATTTAAACTTCCATTTAGTTTGATAATTCTTTGAGGCAAGTGTTTCAACTTTGATTTTCATCAACTAATAAAAATTAGAGAGAACAAACTTTCTACTTACCAACTAAGCAAATTCATTCCACTCCTTCAGGGACTTGCCACTACATGCCTCCTGTTTAATGTTAGGACAGTTTGTTTTGTAATACATCTATCATTTATTTCTACTCTATCAAAACAACATGCTTATTAATAGCCATAATTTTATTACTGTATATTTTTCCAGGGAAAAAAATTAAAATACATGTAAAAAGATGTGGCTGAATAGCTACACTGCAAAGACCCGGGTACAGTGTCGACAATGGAACAGTAAGTGGCAGATCAATGGAATGAAACTCAAGACTGATAGAAACATTAAAACTTCTATTTAAATCAAAGATTGGGCAAGGTAGAGATAGTTATTTAATATATTTCTTGCTAGCATTGCAATATGGCAGGCCATTATACACTTTTAAGTATCTCTTATGCATCTGCACCCAAACGACTTAAAAGGCATCAAGTGACCAACATGACCAATTGACTTATATCTGCACAATGCATACAATGCACCACATTAAGCTTCAAACCCCAGGATGCAGCCATACCAAAGCTTACATAATAGAATTTCAAAAACACCATTCAGGGGGAGATCTATAATACAGCTTAAACAACCAAAAAATAATTCTTACCACACGACATCATTACACAGTCCATATAAGAACAACGCACAATACCAAATCCATAGATTAGCTAGAAGTTGTTTCTCCATACATTCAACAAAACAATTCCAAGACCAGGTCTAAAGCCACTAAGTGGCAAAACTCTTCAGTGCTAGAAGTACAACCTTCAGTGGTATGCAATAACAAATGCAGTCAGCCCAAACCGAAATTACAACATAACTCTGTGTAACAGCCCAAATTGATTAATTTTATCATAGTTTTTAATTTAAATTTAATTAATTATTAAAATATATTAATGAGTCTTTTATTATTTTATTATTAAAAGGTGGGTGAAGTAATTAATGGGGGGATAAGGCTGTTGGGGAATTAATGGAGAGATAAGGTTGTTGAGAATTAATGAGGGGGATTTGAGAGAGGAGGATAAGGAAGAAGGGGAAGACTTGGAAGGGGAATTCGATTTTTTGTTTGAGAATTGATGAAGGATAGAGGAGGAGGAGGAAACTGGAAGAATTGCTTTGGAAAAACTCTCACAGGGCACTGTTGTTGCTGGGAATTTTGGGCTCGGGGGCCAGGAAACTGCAAGGATTCCTGGAGCTAGGGAGCCAGAGAGGTTGTTCCTGGTTGGCTGGGAGGTTAATATTTAGTTTGGCAGTTTGGCAAGCTTGTGAACCAGAGAACCAGGGACTAAATCAACTAATCTACAGGTAGAGGTACGTATTTTGTGCATTTTATGCTGTATTATGTTGTTGTTATCATTATTATGTTGTTGCTGCTGATGTTATTCTATTGTTATCATTATTATGTTGTTACTGTTTATTCCTGGTTTATTCCCAGTATGAGAAAATCATGAAAGAAATTCTAAACTAAATTATTTTGAACTAAATTTTAGTCAATAAAATAGGAGATTTTAGAAAAACTTTTAATTATTTTGAGTCCTAAAAATAACCAGGCTTTACACGTGGTATCAGAGCCCGGTTTCAAAACTGAAACCTGGGCTTGACCACCCACAACACTGGGATTTTGTCTTTGTGCCAACTTGAGCCCTGTCCTACATAAATTCAAAACTTCATGTGCTTTAAATTCTCAATAGATCTGGGCCATTACCCATGGAAATCAAACTTAAATCTAACATCTGATTCCTGTTGGTGCCCAATGAAGCAAGATTGCAATTAGCCCGTCTGCCGTCTATCAAGAAGAATTCGTGACTGATGGTTATGGAAGTATCAGCGATCCGAAAACTACAAGAGAAACCTACGAACATGCTAGGCAATCAATCTAAACATTTGACAAACCTGTAAACAATAATGAAATCTCCACTGCAAAACTAGTAATATAAGTACTAAGAGATAGATTAATAGGAAATAATCAAAGAATTAAGCCATTACTAGCATCTCTTGGAAAAAGAGATCTATGATCCCATTCCTGCCATTCTCATGATAGAAGAATATAAAGAGACTCCAATGCATCAACCATGTCCGATTTTGCAATCGATTGAGAGGTGATACAAAATTTCGTTATCCGTAAACAGGCTTTAGTTTGAAAAAAAAAAGACAATATAGAAAACAAGCATACATAAATAGACAGTGGAACTAAAGAAAACCTTAGAATCAATAATTTCTTTCAATCGATTAAGCTCTTCAAGAGCAATATCCCAGTTTTACATTAGAATCTCTGCTGCGAGCTTGCCCCACAAGGCAATCAAACTCCTCTCATAGTTTGGGTGAATGCAGAGTCGAAGTGTAGAGGATCGAATTTTTTTCTGGGCAAACGCAGAATCGAATTTTGCACTCCCCATCCAAGTGTTAAGCACCAGAGAGTACCCACAGGGAAGCCACGGGTCCACGGCATGTGCACAATGCATCAAAGCCCGAGCTCAAGACCGAGACAAAGCGCTGAGCCACGAAGTGAGGAGCCCACGGGGAGCACATTGCACCCAAACCTCCTTTTTAAACCAAATCCCCACTCGAAGTCATGACCGAGTCCCAATCTCAAGCATCGGATGTCAAGGGGAGAGCCCACGACAAAGCATTATGTGCACAACGCATCCCAAGGAGAAGCCATGAATGATCTGATCCCCACCTTCGACGTTCTAAGCCACGAGTGAACAGAGCTAAGCCATGAGTTGGGGTTCTACTGCCAACGCAGACCAAGCCACCCAGGTCTAAGAGTTGTGAGAACCGAAAGTCGGGCCACTCCATCGCTTCTAGTTCACGCAACTTACTGAGTTCTGGAATTGCAAATCCCCGCAACCAGGGCTTGTTCCGAACGAGTATTTCACTTGTAGGTTGCTACAAGTGTCCCTGCAAGCCCATAATGCGACCGAGGGTACCAAAGCAGGCAACAGAGGGACAGTAAGAGGACTTCCAGGGATCCGAAAGCGAGATCCATCGTTTGGCTTGCAATGGCTGGAGAGGAACGAGATAGTAAGATCAAGATGGCGACCCTCGAGCACAGGCTTGGATGGAAACGAGACTGATAGACGAGGAGGAAAACTTTGTTAAGTTTGACAATATAATTGTGTTAATTAGAGTACAAATACCCATTAACTACAACAAGTACGCGTGTTAACTAAAATAGGTACGCGTGAACACCTGGATAATCAAAGCAGACTCAAGGACGACGGTATAGGGCTGCAAGCTTATCTGGATAATCAATTCAGCCTTAATGTTGTTGATTCCGATTTAATGCCAATCAATATTGCACGCCTTCCCACAAACCTAGATTGTTCGAAAGTCCCGCAGGCTTCTCTGGATAATAAATGTTGATTTAATATTGTTGATTTGGGTACTATCCATAATCAAGCCTGCATGCCTTACCCATTGCTCCACAGTGTCGTAGCACCCACTCAACAAATCGAATTTAATGAACCACTGTCGGCGCATTAACACCAAGACCGAAACCCAACGCCCTCGAAAATAAGATCAATATTAGTCATGTCATAGTTCTAAACCAATCATACATAATATAATTTGTTTTTGTTTCTTTATATATATATATATATATATATATATATATATTTTATTATGTTTTTTTTTTCATGTTTTCATTTTCGATCTATAATGTTAAACTTTACAGAAAATAAAAATAAAAATTTAACGAATTAATGGAGGTCAAAAGATGTTTGACCTGTAAATGATTCCAATATAAGTTGTCGAGACAGGGATTAAAAAAGGGGGGGGGAACACATTACGAACCTCAATTCTTCGAAAATGGCTTGAGAATCCTGGATACTTCCAGAATGGAACGAAAACCTCTAGGTAATTAAGGTAAGTAATGATTGTTAATTAATTGGTCATTTAATTAATTAATTAATTAATTGTATAAAAAAAAGAGGGAAATAATAATTTGCTACATAAAGATTAAGAAATGTTAATATAATGATGATTAATATTAACAATAAAATGTTATTTAATGGGATTAAGGGGGAGAATTTATGACCAATTATAAGAGACTGATTACACAAAGAAATAAGCTCTATAAGAGTATAAAGAGATTTATGGAAGGGTTAGACACTTAAATAAGAAAGCCAGTTAGAGTAAGGGGCGAGGATACCACAGTGCTAGCAAGGTAAGAAAGATAGAAAGATACCAAGCTTAGATGCTTTCGACCCCGACCTTTAGCCACTTACCCTAAAGAGAATAATGTATGTTTACAAACAAGTAAAAAAAAAACTTACGCCTAACCCTATGTTTGCAAGTATAAGTTGAGCGAATGTGAACTACCTTAAACTCTTCTCTGATAAGCATTTGGTTTGATGCAGATTAAGTTATTCAAGATGGTTAGAACTCGAGGAAATCGAGACCGAGGGGCATCGTCGCAAGGACCGCCAACGTCGACGTTGCCACCACCATCGCCTGAATTAGCTCTCATTTTGCGCTCTTTGGAGGCTATTAATGAGACATTAAAGGGATGTCAGTCAGCAGATGTCGAAGTGGAAGCCCCACCATCTAGAGTGGGTAACCCTGAAGCGTCAAGGGACTCAGAGGGAGGGCCTCCACCAGGGGACATCACCAGAGAACTACAAAAGATCAAACTCTCAGAGCTTGTTGTGGGTGGTGCAAGTGAACGTGCGGAGGCATGGTTGGAAGGAATGACACGATGTTTCGCCTTAAGAGACTATGCTTCCACATCAAAGGCGAAAATAGTGATCTTTCAGTTGAGGGACAGTGCCTTGAACTAATGGGGTAACCTGGAGAGACAGTCGCACCTTACCCCAGACACCGTCTCATGGGAGCTTTTTGAGGAAAGGTTCCGAAGGAAATATTTGCCTGCATACTACGAGGAACAACAGGTAGGAGCATTTCATGCTCTAGTTCAGGGAAACAAGATCGTGGAAGAGTACGACATCAGGTTCATGGAGTTGGTAAAATATGTCTCGTACATGGATATCGATCAACAAAAGGCAGAACGTTTTGTGTATGGGTTAAACCATAAGATAAGGGCCATGGTACGGATGTGGAAACCATTGTCAGTAGTCGAAGCAGTTGAAAATGCTCATTACACAGAGGAGCATATGAGCTTAAATGGAGGTATGAGATCAACCTTTCCACAACATCCTAGATTCGTGGGAAAGGCCCCTAGGACCTTCTCTAGGGGAGGAAGCTCTAGGCCACCTCCTTATGGCAATAGAGTCGCACCTAGAGCAGTTGCTACATGTATTTCAATGGCAGCAAGTGCAGCATCCCACTCATCGCCAACGACGCAAACAGGTCCACGACCTTCTCAGGGAGCAGCAAGTAGGGGCATGGGCTCCAGGGGAAGGAACTCATTTTAGAGACTGTCACATGGCAGTGCGTAGGTTCCATCTCGTGTTACTTGTTGGGGGTGTGGAGAACCCCATTACCAGCGTGACTGCCAAGAGTCACAAACAATATTTGTGCATAGAGAAGGAAAGGCCCCGATGGGAAGAGCGAGTGGTAGCCACCAGATTTATGCAGCGGTTAATAATCGCTAAGCAGAACATCAATCCACGGTGGTGGAGTCGTCAAGTACGCTAAATCATGTCAATGTTAAAATTTTATTTGATTATGGTGCTACAGATAGTTTCATTTCACCTTGTGCATTAGAAAAGTGTGAGTTGGCAGCCTACAAGCACAATGACTTTAAACAAGTCGAGATGGCTTCGAGGGAAAAACAAGAGGTAGGACCTAACGTTGATAATTGTCTAGTAGACCTGGGAGTGTGTACTACTAGGTTGAAGGTGTACGTCACTGCTCTCGAGACGTATGACCTAATCATCATAATGGATTGGTTAGAATCCCATCGAGCTATGGTTGATTGTTTCGCAAAAAGGGTGCTTTGTATTGACGATGAAGAAAGGTCAGTAGAGATCCACGATGTACATAGGAAAGTGTCTCTACGCTTTATCTCGACCGTGAAGGTTAAACGTTGCATGAGGCAAAGTTGTCGATTATATGTAGTGGAAGCAGTCAATGAAGGGAAAGGATCCTCCTTGGATCAGTATCCTGTATTGTCGGAGTTTAAGGATGTTTTTCCGAAAGAGTTGTTAGGATTATACCTCCTGAGAGGGAGTTTGATTTTACCATCGAGCTAAAACCTGGTGCGGAGCCAATTTCCAAGACACCGTATAGGATGACGGCGCCGGAACTTTGTGAGTTGCAGATGCAGTTGAAGGAATTACTTGACTTAGGTCTAATAAGGCCTAGTGTCTCACCTTGGGGTGCACCAGTAATTTTTGTCAGGAAGAAGGATGCTTACTTACGACTATGTATAGATTACAAGGACTTGAATCGTGCTACAGTGAAAAATAGGTACCTAATGCCAAAGATAGATGATTTCTTTGATCAGATGAAAGGAGCAACAGTGTTCTCAAAAATTGATCTACGATCAGGGTATCACCAGTTAAGAATTAAGGAAGGCAATATTCCTAAAACTGCATTTCGAACTCAGTTTGGGCATTACAAGTTCGTTGTAGTACCTTTTGGTTTGACCAATGCGCCAGCAGTATTCATGAGCCTCATGAATGGTGTATTCCGAAAGTACTCAAACCGCTTTGTACAGGTCTTTCTGGATGATATCCTCATCTATTCCAAGAATGAAAGAGAGCATGAGGAACACTTGTGAGTGGTGTTGTCATGCCTTAGAGAGAACAAATTGTATGGCAAGTTGTCGAAGTGTTCTTTCTTCCAAAAAGAAATTCACTATTTAGGTCATATCTTTTCCGGTGACGAAATCTCTGTGGACCCAGAAAAGGTAAAGGCCATTATGGAATGGCCAGTGCCGAAAAGTGCTCATGAGGTAAGAAGCTTCATGGGGCTAGCGGGTTATTATCAGAGATTTGTGGAAGGGTTCTCTAAAATAGCGAAACTCATCACTACTTTGCAGCGCAAGGGGGTCAAGTATGAATAGACAGAAGAATGCGATATTGCATTCATCAAGCTTAAGAGGTTACTAACTAGTGCACCAATTCTACGAGTGTCGGATATGGAAAAAGACTTCACAGTCTGCACGGATGTTAATGTTTATGCCATTATTATAGTTCTTTGCATTTCATAAGATAAGAGCATAATAAGAACAAGATCACTGAGAAATACACATCCACAATAGACACAACATTTATCCTGGGAAACCCTCTAGGGGAAGAAA
>ML786822.1:402366-414845 GCA_009831015.1 Picea engelmannii | reverse complement strand
TTCAAATGGCACCCAAGCATATCAGGGTTGCACCTGGAAAAATGAAGAGCTTCACTATAAAGGGCATCTTTATTTGACCAAGCAGTCAACATTTAAATAACGAGTGTTAACTAAACTATATTCCTCTCCCACAACAAGTTATTCAAGGTTTCATAAAAAATATATGAAAGGATCAAACATTTTTTGGGAAGGAATGAAGCAGGACAATGGCAGAATGTGATGTTTTCCAACAACACAAGGGGGAGAGTGAAACCTCCAAGCGAACTACAACCTTTACCCATTCCGCCAGTTTTATGGATTGACATTTTTAAGGACTTCATTGTGGGGTTACCAACATCTGGCAATAAATCTATCATCATAGTTGTGGTTGACAGCCTTTTCAAATATGCTCATTTTTGTGCTCTACAACGCCCCCTTAAGGCCTCTAGGGTCACTCAAGTATTCATAGATAATATCTTTAATCTCCATGGTATGTCGCAATCTATTGAGACAAACCATGACCCCACCTTCACCAGCAATTTTTGGCAAGAGTTGTTTTGGCTCTAGTGGACACTCAATTGAATCTTAGCACCATATATCACCCCCAAATTGATGGTCAAACTGAAGTTGTCAACAAGTGCTTGGAAGCATATTTGCGGTGCTTTACTTCAAAGCGAAGTGACAATCCCAATGGGTCTAATGGTTACCTCTAGCAAAATGGTGGTATAATACAACATATCATGGCGCCACTCGAAAGACTCCCTTTGAGGCTATCTATGGCCAAAATCCACCATCGGTATTATCCTACTTACCAGGAATCTCTGAGGTGCAAGAGGCAAAGAAAACCCTCACAACTCGAGCCAACATTTTCCGCACTCTCAAGGATAATCAAGTTGATCAGCACCGTCTTCGCTAGCGCACCATCCAAGAGGTCCTAATATAGTGGAAGGAAACATAGCCCGAGGATGATAAATGGGAACCAATAGAGATCCTTCAACAATTCCTTCATCTCCAGCCTTGAGGACTAAGTTGCTTTACAAGGGGGAGGGCATGTTAGGGTCCTACCCTAACCCCCTTAAGTAAATAGATAGATTGTTATGTATTGAGGTCGTCTCTAGTAAATAAGGCCCATGTACTAGATATAGCATGAAAGCGATAATTGTGAGAGTACTTACTAGAAGGTTCCACCTACTAGAAAGTTCTTAGGAGGTCGATAGAACTATATAAAGAAGTAGAAGCAATGTAATGAGATGTCTTGTGAAGTATATCGTAATTGGAGCTTTGCTCGTCTAGGGGTTGCCCCCTCGAAGAGGCAAGTGAACGCACTCTTGTCAATAAAGGTATAACATTTTATGGTATTATGGTTCTTTTATTGCCTATTATTGTTTTAATCTGGCATGTTTGCAATAAATCTAGGTATATTCTATTATTTATGCTCTGAATCTTTCGATTTTCTAATAAAGAACACCAGACTCTTGAAGACCCTCTACATTAGCAAAACCCTTGGGGGTTTCACTAGAACAATGTCAAAATGCACACAAACCATAGTCAACCAGAACAAGAATATGTGTTTCACTACTAATAAGTCATTTTTAGAGAGCCTTTCTTGATACCTTTTGTACATCACCACATTCAATGCATATCCCATCTCCAAGATTTAATTTCATACTTCCTAAGCATCATGTACTCTGCCATCATTTCTAATCCATTTATTATAATGTTGCAAGCTCCAACACTAGGAACACAAATATAATCTAGCATTTCATTGAAATATTGTGTTTGGTCCACTTGATCGGATCTTCATAGGCCATTTGTTGCTACTAATATCAAGGAGGACGCCTAACAAGACCATTTCATTTTAAAAATTGAAACCATTGACTAATTTTCCATGCTTGCAAATCCTTATGACAAGTAAGGTATACTATTTCAATCAAAGGGTAAATCTATGAAGCCTCGCCTACTTATAAAGCCAAGAACTCGAGGAACCTTCTATGCTTTGCATAGGCATTTAGGAATTTGAGTATATAAATATAATGTGTTGGGCTAATCCCTCCATTGTTCATATAAACCAGCATACTTTCATCCAACACATTCGAGTTATCTCATTAATCAAACTATCATATATCTAAATGATGGGAACAATATGTAGCCCAACAATGTCATTGAAAATCCCTAGTGCCACATTCAAATTTCCCACCCCAACAAAACCATCAATAAAAACAAAAAGGGAATTGGTATTTGGAGAAACTACCTTACAGAGTCTAATATGATAATGATTAACCTTCACATAGTAAACATGAAGATCCATGATGTCTTTTCAATCAACAAGCTTTGTCTATTCACCATGTCCTATAGCGAAGAATACGCCTCATTTGTCTTACCAACATTAACAAAATACTCTAAAATGGAATAATATAGAGATACAATAGAATTGTACTGAAAACTCAATGTCTTCCAACAATCAATTGACAACATCCAACATATCTTCATCACAGAGAAGAAAAGTAGTCATTGAGAACATCGCATTCAGAATTAGCACGAAATATTTGGCATTAAGATACGATATGTGAGCTTGTGAGTATTCATATTCCTTTTACAAAGACCTTCAAAGAGGTCATTGCATATCGACATCTGACACCAATTCCTAATTCCTCCATCTACTTAACAAATTCTAAGGTTTTAAGAAATTCATTATCCTCAGCAAATCAATGAATAAATCTTCCAAAACTCACAATACAGAGGTTTAAAAAATCCACATAGAAAACTCACAAATCTGAGTGCCAAATGCAATGCAAAATAATCTGAGGGAAAATTGTGGTGCATATGAAGATGAACTCAAATAATTTGTGGGAAAACTGTAGTCTATAGTATATACAAAGAAAGCTACAATATTCCAAGGGCAAACTACATCACAACTCAGGGGGAACTACAATGAGAAGGAATTCGAGGGTAAACTACAATGTGTAGTGAAAATGGGAAAAAAAATTAGGGCAAAAGTTCATACGAGGGGCAAAACATCAATGGCTAAATCAATATTTAGGTAAAAAAAGAATTTGGCGAACACATACAATGTTTATAAATAAAGGATAATATGTGAAGTCTGGACTAAACATTAGAAAATTTTATCATAAAAAAACTTCGCCCAATTAGTATTTTAACCCTTCAAATTTTGCCCAATGGCGAAATTTCGCCCCTAAAATTTTCTCTGGACATAAATATTTCCCAACTAGTAACTAAAATATATGTATGCTGGTTGGATGCAACAAATGATTAACGTGAAGATTTGTAAACCTTATAAATAGAAATTCATTGTTTTGAAATTTAAACTTCCATTTAGTTTGATAATTCTTTGAGGCAAGTGTTTCAACTTTGATTTTCATCAACTAATAAAAATTAGAGAGAACAAACTTTCTACTTACCAACTAAGCAAATTCATTCCACTCCTTCAGGGACTTGCCACTACATGCCTCCTGTTTAATGTTAGGACAGTTTGTTTTGTAATACATCTATCATTTATTTCTACTCTATCAAAACAACATGCTTATTAATAGCCATAATTTTATTACTGTATATTTTTCCAGGGAAAAAAATTAAAATACATGTAAAAAGATGTGGCTGAATAGCTACACTGCAAAGACCCGGGTACAGTGTCGACAATGGAACAGTAAGTGGCAGATCAATGGAATGAAACTCAAGACTGATAGAAACATTAAAACTTCTATTTAAATCAAAGATTGGGCAAGGTAGAGATAGTTATTTAATATATTTCTTGCTAGCATTGCAATATGGCAGGCCATTATACACTTTTAAGTATCTCTTATGCATCTGCACCCAAACGACTTAAAAGGCATCAAGTGACCAACATGACCAATTGACTTATATCTGCACAATGCATACAATGCACCACATTAAGCTTCAAACCCCAGGATGCAGCCATACCAAAGCTTACATAATAGAATTTCAAAAACACCATTCAGGGGGAGATCTATAATACAGCTTAAACAACCAAAAAATAATTCTTACCACACGACATCATTACACAGTCCATATAAGAACAACGCACAATACCAAATCCATAGATTAGCTAGAAGTTGTTTCTCCATACATTCAACAAAACAATTCCAAGACCAGGTCTAAAGCCACTAAGTGGCAAAACTCTTCAGTGCTAGAAGTACAACCTTCAGTGGTATGCAATAACAAATGCAGTCAGCCCAAACCGAAATTACAACATAACTCTGTGTAACAGCCCAAATTGATTAATTTTATCATAGTTTTTAATTTAAATTTAATTAATTATTAAAATATATTAATGAGTCTTTTATTATTTTATTATTAAAAGGTGGGTGAAGTAATTAATGGGGGGATAAGGCTGTTGGGGAATTAATGGAGAGATAAGGTTGTTGAGAATTAATGAGGGGGATTTGAGAGAGGAGGATAAGGAAGAAGGGGAAGACTTGGAAGGGGAATTCGATTTTTTGTTTGAGAATTGATGAAGGATAGAGGAGGAGGAGGAAACTGGAAGAATTGCTTTGGAAAAACTCTCACAGGGCACTGTTGTTGCTGGGAATTTTGGGCTCGGGGGCCAGGAAACTGCAAGGATTCCTGGAGCTAGGGAGCCAGAGAGGTTGTTCCTGGTTGGCTGGGAGGTTAATATTTAGTTTGGCAGTTTGGCAAGCTTGTGAACCAGAGAACCAGGGACTAAATCAACTAATCTACAGGTAGAGGTACGTATTTTGTGCATTTTATGCTGTATTATGTTGTTGTTATCATTATTATGTTGTTGCTGCTGATGTTATTCTATTGTTATCATTATTATGTTGTTACTGTTTATTCCTGGTTTATTCCCAGTATGAGAAAATCATGAAAGAAATTCTAAACTAAATTATTTTGAACTAAATTTTAGTCAATAAAATAGGAGATTTTAGAAAAACTTTTAATTATTTTGAGTCCTAAAAATAACCAGGCTTTACACGTGGTATCAGAGCCCGGTTTCAAAACTGAAACCTGGGCTTGACCACCCACAACACTGGGATTTTGTCTTTGTGCCAACTTGAGCCCTGTCCTACATAAATTCAAAACTTCATGTGCTTTAAATTCTCAATAGATCTGGGCCATTACCCATGGAAATCAAACTTAAATCTAACATCTGATTCCTGTTGGTGCCCAATGAAGCAAGATTGCAATTAGCCCGTCTGCCGTCTATCAAGAAGAATTCGTGACTGATGGTTATGGAAGTATCAGCGATCCGAAAACTACAAGAGAAACCTACGAACATGCTAGGCAATCAATCTAAACATTTGACAAACCTGTAAACAATAATGAAATCTCCACTGCAAAACTAGTAATATAAGTACTAAGAGATAGATTAATAGGAAATAATCAAAGAATTAAGCCATTACTAGCATCTCTTGGAAAAAGAGATCTATGATCCCATTCCTGCCATTCTCATGATAGAAGAATATAAAGAGACTCCAATGCATCAACCATGTCCGATTTTGCAATCGATTGAGAGGTGATACAAAATTTCGTTATCCGTAAACAGGCTTTAGTTTGAAAAAAAAAAGACAATATAGAAAACAAGCATACATAAATAGACAGTGGAACTAAAGAAAACCTTAGAATCAATAATTTCTTTCAATCGATTAAGCTCTTCAAGAGCAATATCCCAGTTTTACATTAGAATCTCTGCTGCGAGCTTGCCCCACAAGGCAATCAAACTCCTCTCATAGTTTGGGTGAATGCAGAGTCGAAGTGTAGAGGATCGAATTTTTTTCTGGGCAAACGCAGAATCGAATTTTGCACTCCCCATCCAAGTGTTAAGCACCAGAGAGTACCCACAGGGAAGCCACGGGTCCACGGCATGTGCACAATGCATCAAAGCCCGAGCTCAAGACCGAGACAAAGCGCTGAGCCACGAAGTGAGGAGCCCACGGGGAGCACATTGCACCCAAACCTCCTTTTTAAACCAAATCCCCACTCGAAGTCATGACCGAGTCCCAATCTCAAGCATCGGATGTCAAGGGGAGAGCCCACGACAAAGCATTATGTGCACAACGCATCCCAAGGAGAAGCCATGAATGATCTGATCCCCACCTTCGACGTTCTAAGCCACGAGTGAACAGAGCTAAGCCATGAGTTGGGGTTCTACTGCCAACGCAGACCAAGCCACCCAGGTCTAAGAGTTGTGAGAACCGAAAGTCGGGCCACTCCATCGCTTCTAGTTCACGCAACTTACTGAGTTCTGGAATTGCAAATCCCCGCAACCAGGGCTTGTTCCGAACGAGTATTTCACTTGTAGGTTGCTACAAGTGTCCCTGCAAGCCCATAATGCGACCGAGGGTACCAAAGCAGGCAACAGAGGGACAGTAAGAGGACTTCCAGGGATCCGAAAGCGAGATCCATCGTTTGGCTTGCAATGGCTGGAGAGGAACGAGATAGTAAGATCAAGATGGCGACCCTCGAGCACAGGCTTGGATGGAAACGAGACTGATAGACGAGGAGGAAAACTTTGTTAAGTTTGACAATATAATTGTGTTAATTAGAGTACAAATACCCATTAACTACAACAAGTACGCGTGTTAACTAAAATAGGTACGCGTGAACACCTGGATAATCAAAGCAGACTCAAGGACGACGGTATAGGGCTGCAAGCTTATCTGGATAATCAATTCAGCCTTAATGTTGTTGATTCCGATTTAATGCCAATCAATATTGCACGCCTTCCCACAAACCTAGATTGTTCGAAAGTCCCGCAGGCTTCTCTGGATAATAAATGTTGATTTAATATTGTTGATTTGGGTACTATCCATAATCAAGCCTGCATGCCTTACCCATTGCTCCACAGTGTCGTAGCACCCACTCAACAAATCGAATTTAATGAACCACTGTCGGCGCATTAACACCAAGACCGAAACCCAACGCCCTCGAAAATAAGATCAATATTAGTCATGTCATAGTTCTAAACCAATCATACATAATATAATTTGTTTTTGTTTCTTTATATATATATATATATATATATATATATATATTTTATTATGTTTTTTTTTTCATGTTTTCATTTTCGATCTATAATGTTAAACTTTACAGAAAATAAAAATAAAAATTTAACGAATTAATGGAGGTCAAAAGATGTTTGACCTGTAAATGATTCCAATATAAGTTGTCGAGACAGGGATTAAAAAAGGGGGGGGGAACACATTACGAACCTCAATTCTTCGAAAATGGCTTGAGAATCCTGGATACTTCCAGAATGGAACGAAAACCTCTAGGTAATTAAGGTAAGTAATGATTGTTAATTAATTGGTCATTTAATTAATTAATTAATTAATTGTATAAAAAAAAGAGGGAAATAATAATTTGCTACATAAAGATTAAGAAATGTTAATATAATGATGATTAATATTAACAATAAAATGTTATTTAATGGGATTAAGGGGGAGAATTTATGACCAATTATAAGAGACTGATTACACAAAGAAATAAGCTCTATAAGAGTATAAAGAGATTTATGGAAGGGTTAGACACTTAAATAAGAAAGCCAGTTAGAGTAAGGGGCGAGGATACCACAGTGCTAGCAAGGTAAGAAAGATAGAAAGATACCAAGCTTAGATGCTTTCGACCCCGACCTTTAGCCACTTACCCTAAAGAGAATAATGTATGTTTACAAACAAGTAAAAAAAAAACTTACGCCTAACCCTATGTTTGCAAGTATAAGTTGAGCGAATGTGAACTACCTTAAACTCTTCTCTGATAAGCATTTGGTTTGATGCAGATTAAGTTATTCAAGATGGTTAGAACTCGAGGAAATCGAGACCGAGGGGCATCGTCGCAAGGACCGCCAACGTCGACGTTGCCACCACCATCGCCTGAATTAGCTCTCATTTTGCGCTCTTTGGAGGCTATTAATGAGACATTAAAGGGATGTCAGTCAGCAGATGTCGAAGTGGAAGCCCCACCATCTAGAGTGGGTAACCCTGAAGCGTCAAGGGACTCAGAGGGAGGGCCTCCACCAGGGGACATCACCAGAGAACTACAAAAGATCAAACTCTCAGAGCTTGTTGTGGGTGGTGCAAGTGAACGTGCGGAGGCATGGTTGGAAGGAATGACACGATGTTTCGCCTTAAGAGACTATGCTTCCACATCAAAGGCGAAAATAGTGATCTTTCAGTTGAGGGACAGTGCCTTGAACTAATGGGGTAACCTGGAGAGACAGTCGCACCTTACCCCAGACACCGTCTCATGGGAGCTTTTTGAGGAAAGGTTCCGAAGGAAATATTTGCCTGCATACTACGAGGAACAACAGGTAGGAGCATTTCATGCTCTAGTTCAGGGAAACAAGATCGTGGAAGAGTACGACATCAGGTTCATGGAGTTGGTAAAATATGTCTCGTACATGGATATCGATCAACAAAAGGCAGAACGTTTTGTGTATGGGTTAAACCATAAGATAAGGGCCATGGTACGGATGTGGAAACCATTGTCAGTAGTCGAAGCAGTTGAAAATGCTCATTACACAGAGGAGCATATGAGCTTAAATGGAGGTATGAGATCAACCTTTCCACAACATCCTAGATTCGTGGGAAAGGCCCCTAGGACCTTCTCTAGGGGAGGAAGCTCTAGGCCACCTCCTTATGGCAATAGAGTCGCACCTAGAGCAGTTGCTACATGTATTTCAATGGCAGCAAGTGCAGCATCCCACTCATCGCCAACGACGCAAACAGGTCCACGACCTTCTCAGGGAGCAGCAAGTAGGGGCATGGGCTCCAGGGGAAGGAACTCATTTTAGAGACTGTCACATGGCAGTGCGTAGGTTCCATCTCGTGTTACTTGTTGGGGGTGTGGAGAACCCCATTACCAGCGTGACTGCCAAGAGTCACAAACAATATTTGTGCATAGAGAAGGAAAGGCCCCGATGGGAAGAGCGAGTGGTAGCCACCAGATTTATGCAGCGGTTAATAATCGCTAAGCAGAACATCAATCCACGGTGGTGGAGTCGTCAAGTACGCTAAATCATGTCAATGTTAAAATTTTATTTGATTATGGTGCTACAGATAGTTTCATTTCACCTTGTGCATTAGAAAAGTGTGAGTTGGCAGCCTACAAGCACAATGACTTTAAACAAGTCGAGATGGCTTCGAGGGAAAAACAAGAGGTAGGACCTAACGTTGATAATTGTCTAGTAGACCTGGGAGTGTGTACTACTAGGTTGAAGGTGTACGTCACTGCTCTCGGGACGTATGACCTAATCATCATAATGGATTGGTTAGAATCCCATCGAGTTATGGTTGATTGTTTCGCAAAAATGGTGCTTTGTATTGACGATGAAGAAAGGTCAGTAGAGATCCACGATGTACATAGGAAAGTGTCTCTACGCTTTATCTCGACTGTGAAGGTTAAACGTTGCATGAGGCAAGGTTGTCGATTATATGTAGTGGAAGCAGTCAATGAAGGGAAAGGATCCTCCTTGGATCAGTATCTTGTATTGTCGGAGTTTAAGGATGTTTTTCCGAAAGAGTTGTTAGGGTTATACCTCCTGAGAGGGAGTTTGATTTTACCATCGAGCTAAAACCTGGTGCGGAGCCAATTTCCAAGACACCGTATAGGATGACAGCGCCGGAACTTTGTGAGTTGCAGATGCAGTTGAAGGAATTACTTTACTTAGGTCTAATAAGGCCTAGTGTCTCACCTTGGGGTGCACCAGTAATTTTTGTCAGGAAGAAGGATGCTTACTTACAACTATGTATAGATTACAAGGACTTGAACCGTGCTACAGTGAAAAATAGGTACCTAATGTCAAAGATAAATGATTTCTTTGATCAGATGAAAGGAGCAGCAGTGTTCTCAAAAATTGATCTACGATCAGGGTATCACCAGTTAAGAATTAAGGAAGGTGATATTCCTAAAACTGCATTTCGAACTCAGTTTGGGCATTAGACGTTCGTTGTAGTAGCTTTTGGTTTGACCAATGCGCAGTATTCATGAGCCTCACGAATGGTGTATTCCGAAAGTACTCAAACCGCTTTGTACAGGTCTTTCTGGATGATATCCTCATCTATTCCAAGAATGAAAGAGAGCATGAGGAACACTTGTGAGTGGTGTTGTCACGCCTTAGAGAGAACAAATTGTATGGTAAGTTGTCGAAGTGTTCTTTCTTCCAAAAAGAAATTCACTATTTAGGTCATATATTTTCCGGTGAAGGAATCTTTGTGGACCCAGAAAAGGTAAAGGCCATTATGGAATGGTCAGTGCCGAAAAGTGCTCATGAGGTAAGAAGCTTCATGGGGCTAGCGGATTATTATCAGAGATTTGTGGAAGGGTTCTCTAAAATAGCGAAACCCATCACTACTTTGCAGCGCAAGGGGGTCAGGTATGAATGGACAGAAGAATGCAATATTGCATTCATCAAGCTTAAGAGGTTACTAACTAGTGCACCAATTCTACGAGTGTTGGATATAGAAAAAGACTTCACAGTCTGCACGGATGCCTTGAAGCAAAGGTTGGGGGTCGTGTTAATGCAGGATGGAGGATGATAGTGTATGCATCAAGGAAGTTGAAGCAACATGAGGAGCTTTACGCTACTCATGATATAGAGTTGGCAGTTGTAATGCTAGCTCTGAAACTTTGGAGGCACTATCTTGTGGGGCAAAACTTTGAGCTCAAAACAGACCATGAAAACTTAAAGCATCTCTTCACTCAAAGGGATCTCAATGCCAGGCAGAGGCGATGGAGTGAGTTTATGAGTGAGTACGATTTTGGAATTTCGCACATCAAAGGAAAGGAGAATGTGGTCGTGGATGCCTTGAGCAGGAGACCACGTGTCTTTTCCTTGGTACCCTTAAAAGTTAATCTGAGGGAACGTGTGTTGTGGCAACTTATTGGAGATAGTTGGTATTTAAAGGTTACTTCAACCCTCCAGAGTGGAAGGCAATTCGATCCAAAGTATGAAGAATATAGCCTGGAAGCAGATGGATTCTTAAGATATCAAGGAAGGATGTACATCCCCAAAGGTGGGGATATTCGAAGTGTCATACTCAAGGAAGCCCATAGAGCACTTTATTGTGCACATCCAAGTGTGAAAAAAATGTACGCAGACATGAAGAAGTTTTTCTTTTGGGTAGGCATGAAGCGTGATGTAGTCCATTTCATCACCAAGTGCCTAGAGTGTCAACAAGTGAAGGTTGACCACCACCACCTGCCAGGTCTCCTACAACCGCATGATGTTCCTATGTCCAAATGGGAAGTCATTTCTATGGATTTTGTTGTGGGATTGCCGCTCACATCGCATAGACACAATGTCATTCTTGTGATATTTGATAAGTTGACCAAGAGTGCTCATTTTATTCCAGTTAGAGACACTTATGATGTCACTGATGTGACACGCGTGTTTATAAGTGAGGTCATTTGTTTGCACGGGTTACCCAAGAAGATCATTTCAGATAAGGACTCCCGATTCACTTCGAGGTTTTGGATAAGTTTGCAGTCAGCGTTGGGGACTCAGTTGAACTTAAGCACAGCTTATCATCCTGAAACAGATGGGCAGACTGAGAGAGTAAATCAAGTTATGGAAGACATGCTTAAGATGTATGTTATGGATAATCAAACCCATTGGGAGAAGTACCTACCTTTGGTAGAGTTCGCCTACAATAACAGTTTTCATAGCTCCATTGGAATGCCACCCTATGAAGCTCTGTATGGAAGGCCATGCAAGACACCGTTGAGTTGGGAAAGGTTAGAAGACCAAGTGACAGTTGGGCCAGAATTGATTCAAGAGATGGAGGAACAAGTGATTCAGATTAGGCAGCGACTAAAGAAAGCACAGGATAGACAGAAAAGTTATGTTGATGCACATAGGACTGACCGAAGTTATAAAGTGGGAGATCGAGTTTTCATTCGTATCAGGCCTAATAAGAGTACCATTTGGTTCAGGAAGGGGACAAAGTTGTCGCCTCAATTTATAGGACCATTAAAAATCCAAGAGAGAATTGGACCCATTGTCTATCGTCTCGTACTCGTACTGCCACCCCACTTACATAAAACTCATAATGTTTTTCATGTATTTGTTCTACGTCATTATGTTGTCAACGAATCTCATAAACTGAATTGGAAGGAATTGCAGGTATCGGACGCGGGTACCCTCACGATAGAACCGTTACGTATATTGGACCGTAGGGTCCAACAGCTCAGGAACCGTCTAGTAGACCAAGTTAAGATCTATCTAGTGGGACAAGTATAGCCCAGGATCTGCTACTTGGGAGGATGCCGAGACATTACGACGAGATCATCCCTCACTTTTTTTACCACCTCGGGAATATGTTTTCCCAAGGTTGGGTGTATGTAATGCCACCTTTTGACTTGGATAGCTAGAATTACCTAAGGCCTAATCACATTTATTTTCTATTCACTGTGAAACTATTAATGATACACTTGAACTTTTAAGACGTATGAACCTATGTGAATGTCAATTCTATGAATGTTTAACGTTATTTGAATTATGATGG
>ML786822.1:374509-393815 GCA_009831015.1 Picea engelmannii | reverse complement strand
TTTTTGTGTACTGTATGACATGATTTTTTGCGGGAGCTTTTATAGATTGCAAGGAGTTTTAATTGAGTTCTTTTGTTCTAAGTAATTGTTGAGTTCTTTGCATTTGATCATGATATAGTGTGTTACAAGCCAAAAAGACAAGGTTCTTTTGAAGTTGCAAGTGTCGCAACTAGCAACTTGCAAGACATGAATTTGGGCTTCTACAATTCTATGTCAAAGGGTAAGAAATCTTGTGCATCTAGTATCTTGCTTTCAGCCACTTTGTTGCCATATTAATTTATATATTTTCAGACAAGTGCAACTAGTTTTTATGGTTGTTGTTTGATAGTGTGTGCCTCATGCATAGTGTAGTTACCTATGTTTTGTTACTGATTGGAATGGTGGGTTGGAATTTTTTGGGGTGTGTTATATATGCGAAAGAGAATTGGGAGTTGATTACTATTTTGTTTTTTCGTAAGAAAGTTAAGACGATTAGGAGTTGTTGCAGAAACTGTGTAGGCCGAAAACAGTGAAAGGTGTACAGGAAAAAATCCTCATGCATCATGCAGTTACTTCCGGTATGTTACTAGCTAGAATGGTGGAGTGGAATATTTTTTTGGGTGTGTTTTATATGTGAAATAGAAATGGGGGTTGCTTATTGTTTTGTTTTCAGAGGCAATTTAAGTCGGCCAAGGGTTGGTACAGAAAGTGTGTAGGCCGAAAACAATTAAAGGTTACCACGGGGAGAAAAAAAAGGTCGTGTTGTTTTGAGGTTGTATTGTTCACTTTGTCTTTAGGTTGTGAAATGTGTGTATCCACCTTGTGTTCTGTGTATCCACCTTGTGAGTTGCAAGACTTGTGGTGTTGGTCTTATGCAAATATATGTCAAAGGGTAAGAAATCTTGTGCATTGCATGTTATATGTCATGGAAAATTAGAAATTGATTATTATTTTGCGTTTTCAAAATTAGGTTAAGTCAGACGAGGGTTATTTTTAGACACTACATGGGTCAGGAAGAATCAAAGTTAAACATAAGCAAAAAGGTGTAATGTTTTGGGCTTGTATTGTTCTTTTTTATTTTGCAGATGCTTGATGGTATGGAGATAGCCTAAAGCAGTGGACAAATTTACATGTGAGTTATGTTTACAAAGTATCTACAATAAGAAGGTCGGGGTGTCCATGTCTTACCTTGCCTTTGACCAATTGTCTATGATATTCACTTATGTTTCTTGAACAGATGCAATTAGTTTGTGTTATTGTTGTTTAATAGTGTATGCTTTATGCATAGTGCAGGTGTTCTGTTTTATTTAACCCTTTTGTCGTTCATCATATGCAAAAATGTATGTGTTAATAGTTGTCTTTCATTTTCATTTACATTTGAAGATGCAGATAGCTACATTTTTTAAAGATATGTCTTAATGCAGAAATTTGATGCAATTCTTGCAAGAAATAGGATCCTAGTTCATATTAATATGATTGTAATGCATCTATATCTTTGTTGTCTAGGCAAACCAAGAAATGGTGTATTCATCCACTCTGCAATTCAATGGAAGAGTAACGGAAATGCAAGGGGGGCATGGAATGCATCAAACAAAGAATGTGCAAGAATATATCAAAAAATGCATCCAATCTAAAAAGATGATTTATCTATAGCAGATGGTCACTATTGTGATGTGCAATGCATTGTTGCTTATGTGTGGGGCCTTTTGCTTTGACGATTTGTCCACATTCTGCATAGTTGTACCTTTTCGTGTTCTGTACAAGTTTTTGGCCGGCATAGTGAACATTTGGTCTATTTTCAATTGTTGTGCAGAGAATTGATACCAATTTTTCGACATCCCTACATTGCGGTGCTTTCACATGTTGGCACTTACAATAGTTTTGTACCATGGATTGTGGCAAGCCATGTGGTTTCAACGGTGCCTAGGTCATTTATGGCAGGTTGAGTTGCTTGGATTTATGAGAGGGCAGGGATTTAGAACTAGTGCAGAGCAAATGTCTCGTTTTTCCATGGGCTGAATAATGGTTTCTATTTATGATTGGGCATATTTCGAAGGTGATTCAAGTGTGTGGAAAGGCCATTTTAGTAAATATGGGATTTGCATTTTTCCTTGAAGCAATTGGAGCTGAGTAATGTATTTATGTTTGAAAATTTTCCTAGCTAAAGGCCTTTTTTTACGAGGGATTTTTCCCAGGTTGTTTGGAGGCTTTTACTATGGACATATGTCAGCACTCGATGTAGTTATGTCTTCCACACCTCCGCTCTCCATAGCGGCATATGGGATTTGCATTTTGCCTTGAAGCAATTGGAGCTGAGTAATGTATTTATGTTTGAAAATTTTCCTAGCTAAAGGCCTTTTTTTACGAGGGATTTTTCCCAGGTTGTTTGGAGGCTTTTGCTATGGACATATGTCAGCACTCGGTGTAGTTATGTCTTCCACACCTCCGCTCTCCGTAGCGGCATATGGATAGCGCAGCCATCACTTGTGTATTTTCAATACTTGCAAGGTGAATTTATACCATTTATCGTCGTGCACTTGTGCAGCTCTGCAGTTCCAATAGTTGGGCATTGTGAATCAAAGCAATTCACCTTGGTAGTGTATTGATATTTGGAAAATCTTCTTGTCAAAAAGCCTTTTTTACAGGCGCATTTTTCCCAGGTTGTCGAAAGGCTTTTTCTATGGACATATGTCCGCACTCGGTGCAGTTACATGTTGCGCACCTTCGCACTTCGCAAAGGCATATGGCTAGCACAAACAACACCTGTGTATTTTCAATGCTTGTGCAGAGAATTTATGTCAGTTATCATCGTGCAGTTCCGCACCTCTACAGATGTGCGGAGGCTTTTTCTATGACCATGTCTTTGGAGTCTGCATAGCTATTTGTTGTATGTGTTCGCACTAGGCGCAACTATGTTGCAGGCATAGGAAAGACTTGATCTATTTTTTAGTGTTGTATGGAGGATCCATGGCACCGATGCTCGCGAGTTGTTGTGCTTCTGCAGTTCCGCATTTACAATAGTTTCACACTTGGTCATGACAAGCTAGGTAATTTGAAGGAAGGCCGAGTCACTTTTGGGGCATTGGTTTTTCTCAGATTTAGAAGGAAAGGGCAGAGATTTAGAACTGACGCAAAGTAAATGTCCCAGTTTTCTATGAATTGGTTGGCACTGGTAGTTTCTATTTATGGTTACTTGTGTTCTCGAGGTTGTTTGTGTGTCTAGAAAAGACACCTTAGTAAATACGCACCATGCACTTGGTCTTGAAGCAATATGAGCTCTCTGATTTATTTATGTTTCAGAATTTTTGTGCTAGAATGCCTTTATACTTATCGTTTTTTCAGGTTGTGCGGATACAAATGCTAATGTGATATTGTGATGCTCTTCACAAGATGTGCTTTGCAAAATGATCACTTAGTCTATTTTCAATCCTCGTGCGGAGAATCCATGCTTTCAACCCTTGAACTGAGATTTCATATTGCTTATGGTCTGGCATTATCATGCTTGGATGCCTCGACACTTCTGCAGTTGGCACAACTATACTTGGTCTATTTAAGACGATCTATTTTTAAGCCTTGTGCGGAGAACTGACACGGGTCATCCTTCCGCACTACTACACTTCCACACCTCCACATTTCCAATAGTTTCACATCGGTGATTGTGACAAGCGATGTAATTTGCAAGATAGGTCATTGATTTATTGTACATTGATTTGCTCTGATTTAATAGGAAAGGGCGGACATCTAGAAGCAATGTGAAGCAAATGTGTTGCTTATTTGTGGACTACTCGATGGTTTTTGTGTATGCTTATTGGTATTGGAAGGGTAGTTGATATATGTGGAAAATACATTTTAGCGGATTTGCATCGTGCTCTTGGCCTTGGGGCAATCTCAATTCTACGATTTATTCATATTTAGACAATTTGCTAGTCAAAATCATTTTTACTTGGTCATTTTTTAGGTTGGAAGGAAAGTTTTGCTATGGCCATATCTTTGCCCTCCGCCCTCTGCACGACTATGTCTCTCGCACAGTGAACAATTGTTCTATTTTCAACACATCTGCGGAGAATTCATAGCATTTGGCCTTCTAGACTCGGGCAGTGCCCCGACAATAGTTATTGGAGAAGTTGAAAGTATTCATGTAGTATCTTGCTTTTATGCAGTGGTTTGTCAGATTAGTTTATGTATCTTACAAATGCATGCAACTAGTTTAATATGTCTGCGTCGATGAACATAATTGAATCTAATACATAGAAAGTTTGTTAATATTGACATCGAACATCGCAATTGCTATGTGTTCCAAACAGTCCATTGTTACTACTTGATAATCTGTCGTTCATGCACTGTGCAATCACTTCATTTGATTGAAAATTGCATTGGTATTCATGTAATGTTTAAGCAAACCAAATTTCTTTTTTCGATTGTATTACTTGATCAAATAGTGAAATGAAATATTTTTGGGGTGTATCATATATGCCAAAGAAAATTAGTAGTTGCTTGTTATTTTTCTTTTTCAGGGCTAGGTTAAATTGGTCAAGGACTATTTCAGAAACTATATAGATCAAAGAGAATCAAAATTAAACAAAAACAAAAATAAGGTATGTTGCTTTGAGATTGTATTTATTATTTTATGTTTTCGATTGCTCAATGATATAGACATATATTAAGCATCATCTGAATGACAAAAATTAAAACATGGAAGAAACAATAGATGTTGAAAACAATGAAAGCAACGAGCAATGGATTGTGCATGGCAATATTGACCATGTTCTGCATAGAAATGGTCTTTTTAGATTGGATGCATTTTCATATGGTCCTGGGGATTTTTTTTTTATGCATTGCACATCCTGGTACTCTTCCATTGAATTGTGAAATGGATTAATAGATCACTTCTTGGTAAGTTTGGACAATGGATATAAATAGGCATTGGAATCATATGAGCTTGAGCTAAGATCCAATTTCTTGTACGAGTTGCATGGGATTCGTGGCATTAACATATATCTGTCGAAAATGTGATTGTTTGCATCTTCAAATGTAAATGACAATGAGAGAGAGCTATGGGGAGATACATTTTGCATGCGATGGTTGGAAAATTGGTTAAATATATCGATTGTAGTTTGGTCGCTAAAGAGGAAAACAAAGTATTTGTGTTTCAACATAAATGTAAATGTAGATCCATATTGCATCTTGTTTCATGATGCAAATCATGTTAGCGACCACTATGAACCATTACTTTACAAAAAAACTAGCCAGGTGCAATTTTGAACAACCTAATATTTACTTGTCATCGATGTGGAAAAACATTGAATACTGTTGAAAATGTAATATGGATAAGATGCATTTTGATGGATTGATCAAAGCAATTCATGTTGTAGCTAGTTGTGGTAATAGTTTGTTCAACGCAATTTGTTATTTGATAGCCACAGACTTTACATTATGCAATATTCCTTGAGACTTTACATTATGCAATCCTTTGGCAATACAATGAAAAGTGGTGACCATAATGCGTTGCATTTATTGCATGAATATCTAAGACCTGGCCTTATAGACAATACAACAACTATTGTGAATTGGCGGGAGTATCTTGTAAATATGGCAATGCCATATGAAAAAGGGAAGATATCATTCATTGTCAATGTAAATATCCGAGTGTGCTCCCTCAATGGTAGCAAAATTGTCAACTTGTGTTTCGCTAGCTTGAACTGTGATAAAACAGTTGGTGTGTTGTCATTTGAAACACATATAGTTCATGTTCACTATGAGCCATTTCTAAGGGATAAGTATAGTGAAATATGTGATCAGCATTTGACCAACTGATATTGGGTGCAATGAATACAGGTGGAAGCAAGCATGATGAAGATATAGTACTGACATTGACAAAAAGTATGTGTGACAATATATTGGTTCCTGAACATGTATTGGGAAGACGCCAAGATAGACACAATGCACATTATGAGGATAAAATTACATTAGCAAATAGTAGTGCAATAACTGGAATAGGTTGTCCTAAAGCTAAAGAGAGTTGCAGCTGACACTAATAGACTTAGTTACCATAAACTAAAAAAGATGATATGTGAAAGAAACAAATGCAATTGCGGGTTCGCCACCCAGCAAGTGGTGAAAAGGCATGTACATGGAGAAGATGGAAATTTAATCAATGGAACAAAGCATGGTAGTAAAAGAGCAAGACTAACATATACGAAATTAAAACAAATACAGTCCAATGCTGAAGTTGGACATAAAAGAAAAAGTGGATGTTCGTGTAGTGAGCATATCGATGTAAAAAAGAAACGAGCACGTTGACTTTATGTGAAATACATTCAAGACACACCTAGGAACGAATGTGTAATTTGTGAACAGTTGCATTTTTCAAAGAATATTAAATGCTTGAATGAAGAATTGAAGAAAGAATATATGAGCTTGATTGCACGTGACAAAACATTCTCTTGTGAGAAGATTTGTATTAGCTGCAAAAGAGCACTTGAAATGGGAAACTACCACAGTTTGCAACACTCGACGAGATAAGACGCAACATGCCATTACCAATTGCAAGCACACTCCCAAAACTTGAGGAGAGACTTGTATCACTTAGAATTACATTTGCACAAATTAGACAATGGGGCTACAAACGATCGCAAACGGGCTTGATAGGCTCCATCATCAACGTACTTGTTCATATGGATATTGTCCAATAAGCATTGCCACAATCTATGGATGAAACAATGGCAATTGCAATTGCATTGAAAAGATGGTTGCAATACAAGAATGCATACAAGACTGGAAGAGTACATGTAAACATTGTCATGAGAGAATTAAAAGAATTATGTTCCAGAACTTTATACAAGGCTGGAAACATCACTATAAACAAAGAATGGATTGGTGTTCTCCAATGTGATAGTAAAAAATGCATATAAAACACAAATTTTGATTGTGAGAGTGATATGGAGATAGAATCGGATAATGAGAGACATAGTGAAATGTTGGTACATGGATTCATAGACTCGCAATGCATCCATGATTTGCAGGACAAGATCATTGAAGTCGCACCTGTCGAAGGACAAGGTCCACTTGGAATATTCATGGACAAATACGCAGAAGAGATGAACTTTCCAACCATGTTCTATGGGAATCCGCGTGATGATGACATTGTAAAAAGATTCAGTTACCAAAAAATAGTGAAATGGGAATTGTTGCATGCTAGCGGTAATTTATCATATCGCACAACAAATTTGTTCTTCAAAATGGCACGAATAATAATTGGCAAAGTTCTTTCCTGCATGTGGATATGAATAAGAAAGAGAAAATTACGAGAAAKAAAGTTACTGGCAAAAGATGTGAAGTACAAACCAAATTTGGAAAATATACTTAAATCTGATATTGGATACATAGATTTCAAAAATATTCACATTTCTCCTTATTACTTCAAACATATTAATAAAAATGTATTTGCAATGATACRACTGCTTGGGCTTCCGACMTTTTTCRTCACATTCACGAGTGCAGAGCATCAGTGGCATGAATTGGTATCTGCGTTGACACATTTGTATAGGAACATMAAAAATGAAAAGCATTGTGAAACACTGGAAGACAAAGACATTGATTACCTTTTAAGAAAGGACCCAGTCACTTAGAGTCGTTACTATAGAAATAGAATCAATGCTTTGAAGCAATTGATATGCGATGCCAAAAKATTTTTTGGGAAAGTATTAGACAACTTCTTTGTGACAGAGTTTCAGAATAGATGAAGCGAGCATGAACATGGGTTGTTGTGGATAGAAGATGCACTGATATATGGAAAGGATAGTGATTCAAAAATTGCAAAGTTTTTGGACAAGTACATAACCTGTGACATAGATCATCTGCATCCAGATCTTGCCAAATTGCATAGGCATTCCCATATAAGAAGTTGTAAGAAACGAAATAATTCACATTATCGATACAACTTCCCAATGCCACCAATGAGAATGACAATGATTATTGAATCGATCGAGTTATCAGACAAAGTTATTGACAAAAAGTCAAAGTGGTTGTTTTCATCACTAGACCAAAAAAACTATGACGATTTAATTAGCTTTAAATACAACTTGATGCAAATGGGAGCAGCAGAGGATGAGTACTTGAGCCTAATACAGTGCACACTAAAACAACCGACAATTTTCTTAAAATGAAAATCTTCACATATTTGGAACAACTTCACAAAGGACATGCCAAATTTTTGGAATGCAAACATAGATGCACAATTTGTTCTGAATGCATATGCGGCAGCATCATATTGCAGTTCATATATGACTAAAGTTGACAAATCTATGACAAATGCATTTAGAATTATTCGGATTTAGGAGCGGAACGAACTGATTAACAAACTGAATACAATAAACATAGGGATAGAGAGAAAAACACAAATATCTAGTGAACAATATCTTTTATTGAATAAATGAAATAGGCTGAAACTGTAAAACTGCAGAACTAAAACAACTTGCTCGAATGGTGGTAGCTATCTCTGAGAAGAGATGTGGCTTCTACGCGCATCCGTCTGAGAAGAATGATTACAATGAGGCTCCAGAGTCCTTTTTAATATTACTCGTGAATGTCAAAACCCTAGACATCCAAAAACCTAACCCTGGGAGGTGAAACACCAAAAGTTATTTGGGCCCCTATGGGTAAGTTGGTACCTCAACTTCCCGGGGTCGTAACTTTTGCATACGACCTCTATTTTAGGCACGTGATAGCCCGTTGGAAAGGTCTTTTCGAGAAATACACATTACGTCATCAAACTTTGTCTTTGTCTATAGTTTGAATGTGGAAAGAAAAAAAAACATTGTTTAGGGCCCCAAAATGGCCTTGGAAGTATAGAAAGATGTGCTGACACGAAAACATCCAAAATAAGCCAGTTGGATTAGGTGGGTGGCCACCAATATCCACCTGGATCAGTCCTCTCCCCCTTAGGAAGCAATGGTCTCCATTACGTTGAGTTCCCCCATTAGAGGAGGAAACTTCTGTTGAATTTGGCCCCGAGTGAGCCACTCGCCTTGGTGTAGGAGTTGCCCTGCCTTGACAACCCGATAAAGTTGGATCCTCTGCTAGCGAGTGCCCTTGACATGTGTGTCCACTATCTGATTAGTGGATGCATGTTCCATGCAACCAGGGTTGAGCTTTGTTGGTGTCAGTTATTCTGCGATCTCTGAGGTGTCCAATAATGGTGGAAAATATGGTCGAAGGAGGTCCACATTGAACACTGGGTGCAAGCCAAGGAAGGGTGGAGTGTTGAGCTCAAAAGCATTGCTACCCATAGCCTTGGTGATAGTGTAAGGCCCATAGTGAAGTGGGTGGAGCTTCCGATGGGGCCCTGTAAGACTCTCTTTCTGCAAATGTAACCAGACCTTGTCTCTAACCTGAAACTAGTGCGGTACCCTGTCTTGATCATGGTGTTGCTTGTACTTAGCAATGGATTTCTACAAAATCTCATGGACCTGTTGGAGGATGTGTTGAATCCGCTCAATGAATCTGGTAGCTTTATCGGTCTCAGACTGAACATGGGAAGAGTTTGTCTGTGTGGTTGCAAGAGGTAGTGCAACATCAATGGGACCCAAGGGTTGGAATCTCAGCCCCACCTGGAATGGGCTATGGTCGGTGGAGCTATGGAGAGACCTGTTGTAACTGTGTTGAACATAAGGGAGACTCTCATCCCATGTACGTGGATGCTTAGAGTTGTACATGCGCAGGATGTGCACAATCATCTAATTGACAACCTATGTTTGGCCATTTGTTTAGGGGTGGAAAGCAGTGGATTTAGTGAGCTTGGTGTCCAATAATGACTAGAGACTCGACCAAATTGTGCTGAGGAACTTGTTGTCCCGGTCAGAGATGATGGTTTGTGGTATCCCAAAATGGACCCACACTCGTTCGAAGAAGAGCTTGGCAATATCTGTTGCTGTGATGTTCTTCTTGCAGGTTGCGAGGATGGCCATCTTCGAAAACCAATCAACGACCACAAATACACAATCATTGCCATGCTTGGTGGATGAAAGGTTAGACATGTAATCCATTGAGATGGATTCCCAAGGCTTCTTGAGAGTAGGAAGAGAGGTGTATAAGCCTTGCTTCTTGATGGTTGGCTTGGCAATGGCATAAGCAGTGCAAGATCTGATATACTTGCTACCGTCTTGTCACAATTTTGGCCAATAAAAATGTTTTTATAGAATGACCACAGTTTTCTCCACACCAAAATGTCATGCCATCCGAATGTAGTGGGCTTCCCAAATTAGCTTTGCACGCTCTCTTGCAGGAACACAAAGATGGTTCAGATGGCATAACAGTCTATCGTAAATGTGAAAATCAATGACATTTGCACCTGAACCCAAGAGATGATAGGTGGTGGTGAAGTCTGGATCTTGTTGATAAAGTTGGGGCCACTCAGATGCCTCATGTCCATAGGAATGGATCACAGTGGTGAGTGCAGCCACAAGAGGTCGACTAAGGCAGTCAGTGACACGATTTATGCTCCTTATCTTATACTTGATGTTGAGATGGAACTGTTGCAGGTAGGTGGACCACTTCTGATGGTGGTCAGTCTGTAACTTCCCATGTTTATGTATGAATTGCATAGGCTTATGATCGGTGTGGATGATCGTCTCCTTTCCCATAATGTAATGTTTCCATTAACTGCAGGCTTGTACAATGGAATACATTTCCTTGTCATAGGTGGGGTATTTCCGGACAATATCTGAGAATGTCTCACTATGATATGCCACCAGATGACCATGTTGAGTGAGAGATACACCTACAACATAGTCAGATGCATCCGCCTCAATCTCGAATGGTTGTTGCAGATCATGCAAGGATAGTACTGGAGTTGAGCACAAGTGATGCTTTAGATCAACAAATGCTCATTGTTGTTCCTCCCCCCACGCGAACTTTTCCCTGCCACTGCCCTTGGTCACTTGGCTAAGGGCCCATGCAATATGGGAGAATCCTAACACGAACCCTCGGTAGAAGTTGGCCAGTCCCAAGAAGCTTTGAAGCTCGGTTAGCGTGGTCGGGGTTGGCCAGTCACATATTACTTAGATCTTAGCTGGATCAACATGTAGCCCATGCTCATCAACAACGTAACTCAAGTATTTGACACTGTTCATGCCAAAGGATCATTTTTCCAAGTTGGAATATAGCTTATGCTGCCACAGAGTGCTCAAAACCTGTTGAATATGCCGCATGTGCTCCTCCCAAGTTCTGTTGAAGATGAGGATGTCATCCAAATATACCACCACAAAAGAGTTGGTGAATTGTATCAATACATCATCCATCAACCTCATGAAAGTGGTTGGTGCATTTGTTAAGACAAAGGGCATGACCATCCATTCGAAGAGACCTTCTTTAGATTTGAAAGTTGTCTTCCATACATCATTTGGTTCGATGGGAACCTGGTGGTAGCCAGACTTTAGGTCAATCTTGCTAAAGAACTTTCCCCCCCTTGAGTTGGTCAAGAAGGTCATCAATTTTGGGAATTGGGTATCGATTCCTGACTGTGATTTTGTTTAATGCTTTGTAATCAATGCAGATTTGCCAGGTCTCATCCTTCTTCTGCACCAGTACAATCGGGCTTCCGCAAGGGGAGGAGTTGGGTCTAATGTGCCCCTTTTGAAAAAGCTCTTGGGTCTCACACTTGATTTCGTCATTTTCCATCAACGAGCAATGATAGACTGGTCCATTAGGAAGAGGTGCACTGGGGGTTAAATCAATTGGATGCTTGACTTGGCAGTGCGTCGGTACCCCAGTGGGTGAGGAGAAGATGTCTTTGTACTCTTCCATTATCCCATCCACTTGCTTCTGCTGCAAAGAGAGGCTCTGTGTAGAGGCCACGGATGTGGTGGGGACCCTTCTGCTTACTGTGAGCATGGATCACAAAGAAGACGAACTTCTCGGTCTTTGAAATGACCTTACTGCATTGCTTAGCAGAGATTAAAGAAATAACAGTAGGCGGCGCTACCTCTGGTATCCTGTACAATTGTCTACCCAAAGTAATAATAACACTGCGGGGTCTAGACTCATACACAACATGACGCTTCCACAAATATGGTTGTTCTAAAAGAGCATCACAAACTTCAAGGGGAGAAATATCACACAATACCTCATCTTTGAAAGGCTTGATGTCGTAGGGTAGACGACATTGTTGGTTGACATGGAGATCTCTTCCTTAGAAAAGCCAACCGATGGTGTAGGGTTGTGGTGTCGTCAGCAGGTCCAACCACTTGACGACCACTGCTAAGATTAGGTTCTTTTGACTGCTTCTTTCGACAATGAAATGAAGCAGATCCCCCTTTACCCACATCTATGAGTGAAAGATGCGTTCCCCTTCCTCTGGTTCTTTTGGTTCACTTGGCTGGACTTTTGTGGTAGCGACATTGGCACTAGGCTCAACATCGATAATCCACTTCCCTCCTTCTGGATTTGATTCAGAGTCAGAATAGGCCTCTGACTTGGAAGCCTTCAACTCGGCCACAAGTGACTTCTTGGAGCAACATTCTTTGGTGTTGTGCCAAGGGATTTTATGGCATTCACACCATTTTCCTGTGTCCTTCTTTGTCTTCTCATTGCCCTTCTTGTGTTGCAGCTTGGACTGGTTGTCTTGAGAGTGGCCATCTTTGCTCTGTCCCTTGTTGTGTGGGTTGGGGACGCCTTTTTCTTGCTTCGGCTATGAGGAGTTTGCATATCCAAACTCTTGCCTCTTCTGCTTAAATTTCTGCTCGATCTCGACAACATATCTATAAGCCGTACCCAATGAGGCAATGTCCAAAAACTTTATTTATGTTTTAATGTATCTATGCAAACAACCATGGTATTTGAAATGACCTTACTGCATTGCTTAGCAGAGATTAAATAAATAGCAGTAGGCGGCGCTACCTCTGGTATCCTATACAATTGTCTACCCAAAGTAATAATAACACTGCGGGGTCTAGACTCATACACAACATGACGCTTCCACAAATATGGTTGTCCTAAAAGAGAATCACAAACTTGGGGGAGAAATATCACACAATACCTCGTCTTTGAAAGGCTTGATGTCGTAGGGTAGACGACATTGTTGGCTGACATGGAGATCTCTTCCTTGGCGAAGCCAATCGATGGTGTAGGGTTGTGGTGTCGTCGGCATGTCCAACTGCTTGACAACCACTGCTAAGATCAGGTTCTTTTTACTGCTGCTATCGACAATGAAATGAAGTGGATCCCCCTTTACCCACATCTGTGAGTGAAAGAGGCGTTCCCCTTCCTCTGGTTCTTTTGGTTCACTTGGATGGACTTTGGTGGTAGCGACAGTGGCACTAGGTTCAACATCGATAACCCGCTTCCCTCCTTCTAGATTTGATTCAGAGTCAAAATAGGCCTCTGACTCGGAAGCCTTCGGCTCAACCACAAGTGACTTATTGGAGTGACATTCTTCAGTGTTGTGCCAAGGGCTTTTATGGCATTCACACCATTTTCCTGTGTCCTTCTTCGTCTTCTCATTGCCCTTCTTGTGTTGCGGCTTGGACTGGTTTTCCTGAGAGTGGCCATCTTTGTTATGTCCCTTGTTGTGTGGGTTGGGGATGCCTTTTCCTTGCTTTGGCTGTGAGGAGTTTGCATATCCAAACTCTCGCCTCTTCTGCTTAAATTTATACTCGATCTTGACAACATATCTATAAGTTGTACCCAATGAGGCGATGTCCAAAAACTTTATTTATGTTTTAATGTATCTATGCAAACAACCATGGTATTTGAGCACCAGATGTCACTTAGAGTATTTGATACCCAATTTGGTGCGCAACATATGGAAAATATTGGTGAAATATGGTACTGTCTGGTCCCTTTCCTGACGCAGGGTGGTCCATCTGGTGTACTGGTCCTCGTAGTATTGTTCTTTAATGGCATCCCGGAAGGAATCCCATGTAGGGGAAACCACAAATATTGCATATTCCTCTATGTCCCTTTGCTCAGAGTAAGTATCCCACCAGTCCTTAACATGGGGGACGACCTTGAGGAGTGCAAAAGTAATATTTTCCCTATCGAAAAAAATTGTGGACCGAAAAACACCCTTCGAGCAGATTCAACCATTTATCTACAACATCTTCATCTATCAGTCCTTTATATAATGGAATATCAAAATTTACATGTACCTTGAAGGGGGTTGCATGGCCACTTTATGAAGATGCTTCTCTCGTGGGCAGTCGCCGAAGGATCTGTGCAAAGTTGTCCATCATTTCATTCCTTTGTCGCGCAAGGACTTCCTCGAGCAACATTTTAAAAGGATCTCCTACTCTATCATATTTCTTTTCGTCCGCCATGGGTTGTTGTCAGGCTCGGCGCTGTCGATCTTGCAAAGGCTCGATTGGTTCGAGTCCCAACTTCTTGTACCCAGATCTTGTCGGGGACATGCACGAAGAAAAATAAATGAAGAGCACACTGTTATGATACCACTAATCCAGATTTAGGAGCGGAATGAACTGATTAACAGACTAAATACAATAAACACAGAGATATGGAGAACAACACAGGTATCTAGTGAACAATATCTTCTATTTAATAAATGAAATAGAATGAAACTATAAAACTGCAGAACTGAAACAACTTGCTCGAATGGTGGTAGCTATCTCTGAGAAGAGATGTGGCTACTACGCGCATCCGTCTGAGCAGAATGATTACAATGAGGCTCCAGAGGCCTTTTTGATATTACTCATGAATGCCAAAACCCTAGACATCCAAAAACCTAACCCTAGGAGGTGAAACACCAAAAGTCATGTGGGCCCATATGGGTAAGTTGGTACCTCAACTTCCCGGGGTCGTAAATTTTGCATACGACCTCCATTTTAGGCGTGTGATAGCTCGTTTTAAAGGTCTTTACGATAAATACACATTACATCATCAAAATTTGACTCTATCTACAATTTGATTGTAGCAAGCCAAAAAAATATTGTTTAGGGCCCCAAAATGGCTCTAGAAGTACAAAAAGATGTGCTGGCATGAAAACATCCAAAATAAGCCAGTTGGATTAGGTGGGTGGCCACCAATATCCACCTGGATCATAGAAGGATACACAAAGAGCATGAAAAATACATAATTGATGCTATGCAAATGATACATACACTTGGAAATACAATGTTGAATCTTCAACAAATGTACTCACAACAAACAATCCATAGTGTGTTTGCTCTGCCACTGAATAACAATTCAAGAGCGTTTATATTTATAAATACATCTCCAATAGATCAATGCACATTTTTTCTTAAGCCGACTTTTTTTTATTGAAACAAGAACCCGATGACTCAGAAGATGTGATGTGCCACTCTATTATTGATTACTATATTGAATGACCACGTGCCATTAAGAATATCTACCCTGCTGAATTTATCTCCAAGTACAAAATATATGGTTCACATATATCGAAAAGGGAAAAAAGCCAATGTGATACGATTCATTAAATATAACAAGTACATTGATTATGATTTTTTTTGTAGAGAGAAACTATTTCTATATGCCCCGTTCGAAAAAAGTGAATATACATTAAAACATAATTGGCCTACATAGGAAGTTGCTTATTGTTTTCACATAACTAGAATACAAGCCAATGAAGCTAAGTTTACATACAATTTCAATCCAATGTGGGGCAATATTGAAAGTGTGATTCAACAAGTAGACAATGATCTTCTCGACGTTGATGGTACATTGGTCGAACGAGGAACACGCACAGTTCATTTTGAACAATATGATTTGCAACCAGACCTGCAATACATTAGAGGAGAAAATAGCAAAAGAAAAACTAATATTGAGTTGCAGGCCACCCATATTTGCTCAAGAATAACGAATATTACAAACTTAGAAGAATGCTAGGCATAGAACAACAAGCAATCGTCAAAGACATTTACCTAAAGAAATTAAAGGACATGCATAGCCATTGTACTTGTTTCTTACGGGTGGAGCAAGAACAGGGAAAACCTTCACAACAAAAATGATATTCCAAATGCTTATACGAATACACGATGTCGATAACACAACATATCCTTTCAAACCAAAAGGATTGATAGTTGCATACATAGGTAAATTTGCTTACAATGCAGATGAAACAACAATCCATTCTACATTTTTAATGCCTTTCAATAAGTCTTAGTTTGTTCCTCTTAGCGGAGAAATTTTAGACATGTTATCAAAGCTTTATCAGAAACTACAACTTGTCCTCATTGATGAAACTTCTCTGGTCAGAAGTCGATTCTTATTTTCAATTGATAGTAGACTAAGAAGCATAAAACATGTACAAACAAAGTAATTTGGAAACATAGATATGGTATTTTGCGGTGATATTTATCAAGCACAACCCATGCATGTTTCCCTAATATTTGAGCACCCTACCGTGAACATGCAAAGAATAACATATAACTTTTGGACAAATAGAGTAAAGTGTTATGAATTGCATACTACAATGTGGCAACCAAATGAAAAGTTTATTACAATTTTGAATAAGATGCAAACAAATAGCCAAACAAGAGAAGATCTAGAATATATCAACATGAGTTGCATCTGACTTGCTCCAAATCACCCAACATTTCCTTATCTGTTTTACACAAACAAAGATGTTGCATTGCATGACAAGTCTATGTTATCGTTTATGCATGGCAACAAACTTTTAATCAATGCAACTGATGAAGAGGAAGACGACCGTGGTGGTGTCCAACGCCATGAACATACAACAACTTTTCCTTTGCAACTTGTTATGAAATTAGATATGCTTGTTGAAATATATGCATGTAACTACGATTCACACGATGGTTTAGTGAATGGTGTGGATGGAATAGTCAAAGCATACCTGGAAAAAAATAAGGCTGATGTTTTATGGATAAAGTTCTATGATCCCCATATTGGACATCGTCAGGCTATGAGGTTAGCTTATTTATATAGCATAGACATTTCGCTTGACTAGGTACCCATATTGCACATAGAGAAATCAATATCGACAAAAGCAATGACATGTCATTTGAAAATCCATAAACAATTATCAGTTCAACTTGCATGTGCATGTACAATACACAGATCACAAGAGCTAACATTGGACAATGTTGCATATAATCCTGCTGGGGTGCGAAGACATGAATTATTTTATACAACATTAGTGCATGTAAGAAGCACAAAGTCTTTGTATCTTCAAAGTCCTTTGACAATGGATAACTTCAATGTTAAACAAAAGATCGTCGTTGAGATGCAACGTCTACATAACGATGCAAACTTGAATCTAGAATATGATTAACAGTCTATGCAATTGGAGTCATGCATCTCAATTTTTTTCACTAAACACACATAGTTTGCATGCACATATCAATGACATAGCTAGTGACTATGATACAACACAATCTGATATTTTGTGCATTCAAGAAAAATAGATGACACCGCCGATGCAAAATGAATAGTTTCCAAGTTTCAATTGTGTGTCGAATTGCAATAAATATGGCATGATGATACCAGTCAAAAAACATCTACCAATATTGCAACATATGCATTTTGAAGAACTAAATCTAGAGGTGCTTGTAGCAAAAGTAACAGACAAAGGATTGCATATTGCAACAATTAATATTTATGCAGTTCCATTTGCAATTATGGCTAGCATAGTGAATGCAATTGCAAAAGCATTATGCAATTTTTATTCCAACAAAATCATAGTCATTCTAGGAGACTTCAATGTTGTCATGTGTAAGTGCAATGAGAAAACAAAAAAAATGGAAAATTATATGCACAGTCGGAATCTTCATTTCTTCTTGGACAAAAAATACATGTACAAAGAACGTTAATTGATTATGTCTGGTCAAATGCAAACAATGAACAATCCAAAATTTTTATATTAAATACATATTGGAGTGATCATGATACAATTTGTTTTCTACTTTCAATCTGAAATGCATGTAAATCATAATAAACATTGGCCTATTGGATTACATGGACATCGGAATACATCTTGGCATATCTCCATATTTTTTTTACATATTCACAATTTTTTATTTCCTTCTTGTTGAACCAAAGCATGTTTTCATATTCTTTTTACACATTTAGAAACTTCTTATTTCTGTGTTGGATCAAGAAATTGTGTTGAACATGACAAGCAATTGACATATAAGAGATTCTGATCGCAGAGAAAATAAAACATGAACAATTTGCATTATGTTTGTATCTTTGTAATGTCCTCTTGCATCTCTATTTGTGTGGTTCGATGTCCATTACATTGAAACTATCACCAGTTATTAATAAAAATAAAATAGGGCAAAAAAAGACACATTGAACGAGAATTGAAAAGGTACATATTTCTAATTTTATATGTGGAGTATTGGTTTTCTTTTCATTTTTTATTTGTTAGTATTGTATATTTCATGCCATTTTGACATAGGGGTTTATTTGTGTGTTCATTGAATTTTGTGCATTGCTTTGATATCAAAATGAAATAGAAGAAATGTAGGAGAGCAAGAAGTTGCAAGCAATACAACAGAAGAAACTCATGAATAATGTCCGAGTAGGAGGTATGTTGATACCAATAACACAAAAAACACTTTCTTTTTTGTAAATTATATACATGTAGTAATATATATTCATAGTACATGGTATTATGTATATTCCAAATTTCATATTGCGTCTACGACTATCCTATGCCTGGTGGGTTGAAAATCCAGTGTTTGCCAAGATTTCATGAACAAAACTCCAAAGTGTCTGCATATTAAATATGTAGTGCCACACTGAAAAAATTGTGACCCGAGAGGGCCTGAGAACCAAAGGGACCACTTAGCTTTCACTCATATTTGAATGGATGGTCTATTCAAGCAAAATTCTTAGACTTGTACTAATTGGTTAGTAGTCCAACGACACAGTAATTAACATAAGGCAATAGATATCCATTGAATTGAAAAAAAAGACATGTTGACTTGAAAAAAAGAAACAACACTTTGTATTATTTTCATTTGATACCAAGAATACATACACAAGAAAACTAATACATTTCATAAAGTTGTGCTATGTAGTATGATTATTTCAATAATGGTTTCCTTGCTCTACGTTAAGTGTTATGTCTTGTTAATAGGTGGTCATCCTATCATTTGATATTTATTTGGAAAACTGTGATAAGATTTGTGAACAAGATGATCTTATTTATTTATATCTTGTCATCCTATCACTTGATGCAAGGACTGGTACAAAGAAGCAAGAAGAGAAATCGATGATAGTGTTCACATCTGGTCGACGATGATTTATTTTTCCACATAGATTGGATACCTGCACATTACTTGAGTAAGTGAAAATAATTTGTCTGGGCCGTGGTTGCATCCCGACACAA
>ML786822.1:294089-334878 GCA_009831015.1 Picea engelmannii | reverse complement strand
TTTTATAAAATTTTGGCGATTTTTAAGGTAAAATAATTTTATCCTATAGAATTTGGGCGAATAATTTTTAAAATAGCAAATTTCGTTTTTGGAAAAACCATGGAAAATTAGCCCATGAGCGAAATTTAGCCCCTAAAATCATCCCTGCTCTGAAATCTCGAAAATATTTTGTTGTTATTATTTCTTTTCATCATTTTGTTTTCCCTGATACCAATCTCCAAATGAGATTTTCTCCTAGGGCTATATTCATTTTCATGGGGTCTAGAATTGCTAAGCCTCCTCTTTCATAAGGTTGGCATACTGTTTTCCAGTTGATTAAATGAAATTTATTTGTATTAGTTTTTCCTCCTTCCCATAGAAAGCCTCTTATGTTTTTGGAGATTTTTTCAATTACTCCTTCGCTGCGAACTGTGTTGGACATTGAAAAATTGTTAAAGAGGAAAGAACAACTTTAATTAGAACAATTTTTCCTACATGGTTGAGCCAACATGCTGCCCAATTTTGTATTCGCCTTGCCATTTTCTCTAGGACTTCATTCCAACTGCACGAGGCGGGTGAATTGAGAGAGATGGGTATTCCCAAATATTTTTGGAGTCCTAGTGATCTTTTGTCATGAAGTCGAGGATCCTTAAGAGTGTTGATTTGAGATTTTCTGAAAGGTTCTGTCCATATATTTGACTTTTGAGAGTGTTTATTTTACCTCCCAAGGCTGAGAGGAATTGGTCTAGAATGGTCTTAAATCTTCTTTCTATGATGGAGGATGCAACTCCCAGGAGGAGGGTGTCATCCACAAATTGTGAATGATTTTTTTCCTTTATCCCTCTTATGATAGTGAGTCTAGCGTGATGTTCCATTCTACAATATTCTTCCAAATTTCTGCTTAGAGTTTCAACCATGATAATATAAAGGGAGGGAGAGAGGGGGAAACCCTGTCTGATTCCTCTACTAGCTTGAAAAACTGTGAGGGTCTACCATTGATTAAAGGATCTATCCATGGGGAGATAATACAGGCTTGTATCCAATCAATAAAGTCCTTTGAGAATACAAATTTGCTCAGCATTGAGTAAAGGAAAACATGCTTAACTCGAGTGAAGGCATTGACCGTGCCTAATTTTATCACCATTCCCCTTTCCTTGTTACTTCGGCTTGTGCATATTACTTCTTTCACAAAAATGATGTTGTCAATTATTTGTCGATTTTCCATGAATCCCCCTTGATATTTAGAGATCACTTTGCCTAGGAAAGGTTTGAGTCCGTCGATGATTATTTTTGTGAGAATTTTGTAGGCTGAGTTACAAAGAAAAATGGGACAAAATCTAATGAAATTAGATGGGTTGGATTCCTTTGGGATTAAATCCAGGAAAGTTGAGTTGGTTTCCCCTCCGACTTTTTTCTTCTTCAAGGTATTATTCAACATCCTCTGTAGATATTTTTTTATTGTGCCCCAAAACACTTTATAGAAGTGAATAGAGAAGCCATCTGACTAATCTAAAAATCCTTAGATGTAAAATTATTTCTTAAATACACAAAAACATTTGACTAGATTCGGAAAATGAAGATCGTCTTTGACTAATTGCAAATAACATGTGAATGTCTTACTTATCCATAAACTTCAATAACAATGATGAATAACTTGCAGAAATAAAATGTTGAAATGAAGTAAAGTAAGATCGACAACTATTCAAATGGCATATAAACAATTTTTAACGAAGTTCACTCATCTTGGGCTACATCTTCGAGTCCCTTTTCAATCAGTGAGACCGCTCAATTAATGCTCAAAAGCCAAAATTACAATGAATGGACTTACAAATACCAAGTTTTTGAAGATACCCTTCAAGTTTGCTGCTCAATCCCAAAAACAAAGATCACCACTAAATTCCTCTCAAAATTATGAGAAGTATAAACTTGATTACATTATGAACATGTGCTTAAAGACCCCCTTTTGCACGCATAACGAGACTATGGGTCTCATACATGAAAAAATGGACTAATACTTTTCATACACATAATTTTTACATAAAACTAACATCACCAACAAATTCCTCTCAAAATTAAGAGAAAAATGAGTATAAACACTCTACACTTCCCTCAAATAACTAAATAGCACACAAAATGAGGCAAGCCAAAACTATGAACCTGCTTGCACGTAAATCAAGGAAAACACATGGCATGAATTTCTATACACCGTACTATATTCACCATACCCTTTGCATTGGTTTTTGTACCCATTAAATAGGGCGTGGGCCACCCAACCACCAACCAGAATCTGTGCAACCGTTTAAATATAATATTCTTTATTAGTTATAACAAGTGAACCTTCTCACGCATTGGTAGAAGGTTATGGTTAAGACTTTGGAATATTCCTCCAGAGGTCATGGGTTCGATTCCCATTCGACCCAACCATTTTTATTCTCCCTTGGCCATTATTGGTTAATCAAAGAGTGCCATGTGGCACTCTCTGGTTGGTCCACCTGCCTACACAGTCACTTGCTTGCATCATCACTCTGCCATGTCACTGCCTAGTCATTTCCACATTAGTGTATAGATGATGACTATACCTGCCACATCATCATACGATTGCCATATCATCCATATGGATGACATGTGGTGCTTTTTAATTGGTCCACATGGGTACCTGAAAATGCCAAAAACGAGTGACACATAGCATCCTCTCGTGCTACCATGTGATCCTGCTAACATCAACATGACATCATCTTGACATTTGTACGACCTGTATGGACATGCCACGTGGAAGCTTGTGGCTCTTCCACTTGGCATCCCTGCTTTGACTTTTGACCTATTTGACCAAAACTTTGACGATCCATAACTTTTGCATACGGACTCCATTTGAGGTGATTTTTGTGTTGTTGAAAAGCTATCGTCGAACTCTACACAATGAAGTCATTTACAAGATCATTTGAGATTATCAAAATTTTGAACGTTTTTGGATCCTCTTGGATCTCTTTGGGCGTTCCAGATCCTCTTGGATCACACCTCCCCACTGAAGAACTTTTGGACCTCCAAAAGTATGGATTTATTCAGAAATGAAGTGAGGATACTTCCGCCTCACTCATCTAGTATCATCCATCCTTATTTCTTGGATAATGAGCACCTAACTCATCACAACCATCATGAAGACTAAAAAAACATTGTTGACCAAGTTAACCATTCCCTTAATTTCATAAACTCTATCATTCATTACTGCAACTACTAACCATACTACACTGATTAGTAATAAACTGAACAACAAAACTAAATATACATATGTGAAAAAGAATGAACCATCAACATATTTTCCCTTCTTAACAAGAACAACATCAACCAAAGGACATGTTCTATGGGTTGTAAATCTGGATCACATATACTAGCATTAACTAACATTTTCACGTGCCCTGTAGTGACAACTATCAAATTAGTCTTCATCTTATGAGCTCTCACAATGAACTCAAGCCTATCCTTGAAAAAATGATACTTGTTCTATTCCTTGTAGAAAAAGGCCTTCCTATCATACAAGTATGGACTTCCCAAAACCATCCTGCAAATGTCAAGTGGAACAATGTCTAATTCTACCTCATCAATGAAACTGGATGTGATCTCAAACCATAACTTGCATTGCTTAATTACTTGTACCTGAGCATTATCACAAATACAAACCAAAGGATACAGTCTCAGATGAGGCCTAGTTTCCAATCCCAACTTCTGTACAACTTGCTATGAAACAAGATACACTTGGGATCCACTATCAACAAGTGTATCAATCTTAGTGTGCTTTGAGATAACTCGTAAATGAAATGAGTCTTTTCTTTGGATTCCATCAGGAATTACTTTAGACTTTGCAAAAGAAGTATGCAAAATGAAACTTGCAACAAAAGATTTACCTTTGATTCCCCTAGCTGTAACCTTGGTTTCATCCTCATAATCTAATCCAAGATCCTGAACTATGGTCATGGTATTCTTATTACCCTTGCTAGGTTGGGCCCACTTTGGCTTCAATTCTGGATGCAACTTCCAACAATGCTTCTTATCATGTCCTTTCTTATCACAGTGAGAACATGTAGGTTTCTTCTTTTCATCCTTCTTCACTGTAGTTGTCTTCTTACTCTTCCCTTTTTCATTCGACTGCTCCTCGAATTCATGTGGCTCCTCTGACACATCCTCAAAAACATGTTTTCCTTTGTTGGCTTCAAGATGAGTAGCTTGAATTGATACTTCATCAATATTAGTAGGATTAAACATCAATATAGCATGGTGATGATATGACTGCATATCACCAATATACTTTAGAAGAGTTTCAAGAGTATGTAATGGAATTCCCAAAGACAATTCCTTCCTCTTAAATTCACGTGTATAAGCTTGAACATTTTTCCATTTTCCTTGTCTTAAATGTTGCCAAGCAATCATTGATGTTTGCATATAAGCTAATGGATAAAATTGCTACTTAATGTAGTAGTGAATTCAATCCATGAAGAAATGATTTTACCATGTTGAATAAGATCAACTTGTGTACGACTCTTCTAGCATATCAAAGTTGTGCTGCTTCGGCGAAGAGTATCCAAATTTATCTTTGAAGTATCCTTTATGATTTTCTGTACCCTGCAATACACTTCAATCTATTTGACCCAATTATCCAACTTCTCTACATTCAAGTCTCCATCACAAGTAGGCAAATCAAACTGTATATATAGCTTTAACAAAGGCAAATTGTAAGAATGAGAAGACTTCTTAGAATGATTTTTCCTCTTATGGGAAGAATGTTCACTTTCATCAGAAGAACATGATGATGATGATGACGAGGATGAGGTTGAAGGAGGCTCTGGAGGTTCTTCACCTTCTCCTTCTTCTTTCACCGCTTCAATTTTTACTGATGTACTTTCTCCCTTGGCCTTCTTTCGATCCTCATACATTTCTTCCACCATGGCATTCATCAAATTAAATTCCTCGAAGAAATCATCTTCAGAGTCATAAGGACCTAACCTTCTTGGTGAAGCCATCTCTCCTCTTTGAGGGAAGCTCCTTGAACCAATTTCAGGATTATAACTTGCAATCTTGCCTTCACCTCGCTTAGATTTGGAACTTGTAAGCATTCACTTGTAAATACACGTCAAAAAAATATTTGATACCAACTTGATCTGCATATACTTAGATGTAAAATTATTTCTTAAATATACATAAACATCTGACCAGATTCGAAAAATGAAGATCGTCTTTGACTATTTGCAAATAACATGTGAATGTCTAAGGTCTTACTTCTCCATAAACTTCGATAACAATGATGAATAACTTGTGGAAATAAAATGTTGAAATGAAGTAAAGTAAGATCAACAAAAAATCAAATGACATATAAATAATTTGCTAATGGATTTCACCCAACTTGGGCCACATCTCCGGGTCCCTTTTCAATCAGTGAGACCGCTCAATTAATGCTCAAATGCCAAAATTACAATGAATGGACTTACAAATACCAAGTTTTTGAAGGCACCCTTCAAATCTGTTGCTCAATCACAAAAACATAGGTCACCACTGATTCCTCTCAAAATTGTGAGAAAAATGAGTATAAACTTGACTATGTCCTAAAAAGGTGCTTAAAGACCCCCTATTGCACGCATAACAAGACTATGGGTCTCATACATGACAAATTGGACTAATAATTTTCATACATGGATTTTTTACATTAAAATAGCATCACCAACAGAGTCCTCTCGAAATTCTGAGAAAAATGAGTATAAATATTTTATACTTCCCTCGAATAACTCAATAACATGCAAGATGAGGCAAGCCAAAACTATGAACCCTCTTGCATGCAAATCAAGGCGAATTAGTGGCACAAATTTCCATGCACCATATTGTACTCATCATACCCTATGCATTGGATTCCGTGCCCATTAAATAGGGTGCGATCTGCCCAACCACCAACCATAATCCACACAACAATTTAAATATAATATTCGTTATTAGTTATAACAAGCAAACCTTGCGGCGTATTACTAGAAGGTCATGGTTAAGACTTTGGAATATTCCTTGGAATATTGGAATATTTTGTAGAGGTCATGGGTTCGATTCCCATTCGACCCAACCACTTTTATTCTTCCTTAGCCATTATTGGCTAATCTGATAGGGCCATATGACACTCTCTAGTTGGTCCACCTGTCTGCATAGTCACCTACTTGCATCAACACTCTGCAACATCACTACCCAGTCATTTCCACGTTAGTGTACAGATGTTGACTGTACCTTCCATTCGTCACCTACCACGTCAGTGTACAGATGTTGACTGTACCTTCCATTCGTCACCTACCACGTCAGTGTACAGATGTTGACTGTACCTTCCATTCATCACCTACCACGTCATTGTATAGATGCCACGTCATCCGTACAGATGACACGTGGTTACTTTTTTATTGGTCGACATGGGTGCCTAAAAATGCCAAAAATGAGTGACACGTGGCAGCCTCTTGTGATGCCACATCATCCTGATAGCTGTATGACCTATACGAATAGGCCACGTGGTAGCCAGTGGGCCTGCCATGTGGCACCCCTACTTTGACTTTTGACATGTTTGACCAAAACTTTGACTGGCCATAACTTTTGCATACGAACTTCGTTTCAGGTGATTTTTGCAATGTTGGAAAGCTATCTTCGAGTTCTACGCAATGAAGTCATTTACAAGAGAATTTAATTTGATCAAAATTTTGAACATTTTTGGATCCTCTTGGATCTCTTTGAGCATTTCGGATCCTCCTGGATCATTGACCCAAGAGCCTTATCTTGTCACAGGCTCCAAATGGCCAACATTATTTCTTCTTCACTGTTTTCTTTGGTGAGTGCCTCATTTTCTTCCCCGGTGATGCACGTGGGAATGTTTTCCAACATGATTTGCATATTATCTTCCTCATCTTCTTTTGAATAGAGTTTTTTAAAGTGATTTACGATTGCTTCCTTGATATGGGCGAAGTCTTCTATAATTTTCCCTACATCCGTTTGAATTTTTTGTACTATATTTTTTTGTTTCCTCTCTTGAGCTTGTTTGTGGAATTAGGCTATGTTTACTCACTTCTTGTGAGTAATCAAGCCATAAACTACGAGATTTGAGTCTCCATTCTTATTCTTATTTTCTATAGGCTTGATGCAAGTTTTGATAAGCCTCTCGTTCCTTTTGCAGATCGAGTTTACTCACTTCTTGTGTTTCCATTTCCCATTGCATGATTTCTAATTCCTTCATTCTATGAGTTCTTTCTTTATTTGGAGGGGTAAAGGAATTCTTTACCCAAGCATTGAGAGTTATTTTAACCGTCAATTTACTTTCCTAGATAAAGTTTGGGGATCCTTTAATGGGATATTTCCAAGCTTCTTTGACGATGGAGATCGCTGAGGGATTATGCATCCAGAGGGGGTTAAATTTGAAGAGGATGGGACTGAAATTGAGAGGGGTATCTAAGGTCAAGGAGATGGGTTTGTGGTCGGATATATCAGAGGGGATAATGGAGGAACTTATATATAGGGGAGAAGGAGAAGTTATTGTGAATAAGGAAACGATCAAGATGGGATGCAATGTGGCTAAGTCTCGATTGCTTGTTAATTCAGGTGAATTTCCCTTTGAGAGGTTTAACATCAAATAGGTCCCAATCACAGATGAGGTCTTCCATGTTTTCCCTCATTGCATCTCTGACAATATTCCCAACTCTTTTTTCTGTATTTTTTATAATTGTATTGAATTTCCCAACAACTATATAGGTGCATAGCTCTATATTGTCTTCGAAGGATTTCAGAGATCTCCAACATTCTATTCTTTCCATATCTCTATTTGGCATGTAAAGATTTATAATAGAAATTGTATTACCATAATATTTATTGCATAGAATAGTAAGTATCTGGTGCTTTGATTAAAGAGTTACCTCTAGATCATATTGGGTTGGGTTCGAGAGAGTCATGTTTCCTCTTGAAGCTCCTTCTGAACTTATGGCGGCTCCTTCTCCATTTTGGAAAGCTTTTTTCCCTAATAGAATTGCTTATTTTTCCTCCATTTTAGTCTAATGGAGGAGAATTACAAAGGGCTTCTCATTTTTAATAATATCTCTGAGGGATTCTGATCCAAGTGGATATCGGTGGCCACCCACCTTTTCCAACTGGCTCAAAACAATTTTCTGACAATTTTGGCAATTTACTATTTTTAACAGTTTTAACTTTCGGGGCCATTTTTAGGGCCTAAATGAAGGTTTTTCAGGATCGAGCTTCTCAATCATATATAAAGGTATGATTGAGCCCCCAAAATGAATATCCTCGATGATACCTTTCCAACGGGCTATCATACGCCTAAAACGGAGATCGTATGCAAAAGTTACGACCCCAGGAAGTTGATGTACTAACTTACCCAGACATGGCCCACATGACTTTTGGCGCTTCATCTCCTAGGGTTAGGTTTTTGGATGTCTAGGGTTTTTGGCATTCCTGTTTATTGTAAAAATGCCTTCAGAGCCTCATTTTGATCATCTTCTTGCGAATGAGCACAACCGTCACATCTCTTCTCAGAGATAAGCCGCCACCATTCCAACAAGCTTGTTTTTGCTGCATTTTACAGTTTCAACGTATTTCCTTATTGAATAGAAAACCAATTTTACTGTATCTCTGTTATTTTGTGTTAAGAACCTGCTAATAATCTGTAGTCATTTCATTCTGCTCATAAAATCTGGATCAGTGGTATCAAAGCGGTCTGCTCCTTGTCATCTTAATGCATGTCCTCAACGAGGTCGAAGTACAAAGAGTTGGGTCTCGAGCTTGTTTCTCTCGAGGACAAAAGATCTTGCACGCCCAAGAAACCTCTCATGGCGGGAGAAAATAAAGATGGAGGGATAGGAGATCCTTTCAAACTGTTGATTGATGAATCCCTCATGCAACAAAGGAACGAGATGATGAATAGTTTCACACAAATCCTTCGGCGGCTACCAACAGACAACACATCTTCTTCGAGCAGAGGTGCCACCCCCTTCAAGGTACAAATAAACTTAGATATTCCTATATTTGAAGGTTAGATAGACGCAGATGTTGTAGACAAGTGGTTGAATCTACTAGAAGGGTATTTTTCTTTCCATAACTTTTCGAATAGAGAATAGATTACTTTTGTGCTCCTCAAAGACGTTCCCCATGTCAAAGATTGGTGGGAAATTTTATGTGAGAAAAAGGAAACAGAGGAACCCTCATTATTTATAGTCATGACCACCTAGGAATCCTTCAAGGATGTTATTAAGGAACAATACTACCCTGTCAGAAGTTATGATGACTTGTATACCAAATGGACCACACTGCGGCAAGAAAGAGACCAAGCAGTGCCAGATTTCACAAATATCTTTCATACCTTGCGCACCAAGCTGGGTATCAAATATTCAGAGTGACATATGGTGCTCAAGTATCACAACGCTCTGCATAGATACATCCAGACCGAAATGGAATTTTTGGACATCTAATCCCTGGGCGTGGCCTACTGATATGTCGTCAAAATCAAGCAGAAGCTCAAACAAAAGACATGACAATTTGGGCCTGGGAACCCCTCACAACAAAAGCCAGGAAAGGGCGTCCCCAACCCACAGAACAAAGGACAGAGCAAATATTGATAGTATCGGGACAACCATTCGAAGCTGCAAGCAAAGAAGGACACCAGAAAGACAAAGAAAGATACCGGGAAGTGGTGCGACTTCCATAAGAGCCCTTGGCATAACACAATTGACTGCCGCTCAAAGCAGCCGTTGGTGGCCAAAGTGAAAGCCTCTGAATCAGATGCGGGTTCAAACTTTGAGCCAAAACTAGAAAGGGGAAGACATATCATTGACGTGGAACCCAGTGCCACCATTGCTACCACCAAGCTCCAGCCTGGTGAACCAGACGAGCCAGAAGAAGGAGAATGCCTCTTCCATTCACAGATGTGGGTAAAAGGCACCCTGCTTCACTTCATCGTGGATAGCGGTAGCCAGAAGAACCTCATCTCAGTAGAGGTCATCAAGCGGCTGGCCCTGCCGACAACACCACACCCACAACCCTACACCATTGGATGGCTTCGCCAAGGAAGCGATCTCCGCGTCAGCCAACAGTGCTGACTGTCATATGACATCAAGCCCTTCAAAGATGAGATATTGTGTGATGTTTCTCCTCTCGAAGTTTGTGATGTTCATTTGGGCCAACCTTATTTATGGAAATGTCATGTTGTATATGAGTCTAGGTCTCATAGTGTTATTATTACTTTGAACATGAAATTGTATAGGATACCCAAGGCAGTCCCACCTAGTGTTATTTCCTTGATCTCTGCTAAGCAATGCAAGAAGGTCATCTCTCAGATGGGGAAGTTTGTCTTCTTCGTGATTTGCTCTCAGAATAAGAGAAAGATCACAACCACATCCAGGGTCTCTATGACCAACCTCTCCACATAGAAGAAGCAAGTAGATAAGGTTGTGGAAGAATACTCAGATATCTTCTCCTCACCTACCGGGGTACCTCTGCACTGCCAGGTCAAGCACCCCATCCATCTGACCCCCGATGCATCGCTGCCCAATGGGCCAATCTATCTCCTCTCTCTGTTAGAGAATGAGGAGATCAAGTGATAGATCCAAGATCTACTCCACAAGGGGCATCCGTCCTAGCTCATCACCTTGCAGGAGCCCAATCGTGTTGGTACATAAGAAAGATGGAACATGGCGACTCTGCATTGATTACTAGGCTCTGAATAAAATCACAGTAAAAAATCGGTACTTGATACCCCGAATCGACGACCTCCTTGATCAACTCACGGGGGCCAAATAATTCAGTAAGATTGATATGAAGTTTGGCTACCACCAGGTCCCGATAGAACAGACAAATGTATGGAAAACCGCCTTCAATTCAAAGGAAGGCCTTTTTGAATGGTTGGTCATGCCCTTTGGTTTGACAAATGCTCCAACCACTTTCATGAGGATGATGGACGATATCTTGCGACCATTCACCAATAATTTTGTAGTGGTGTATCTAGATGACATTCTCATGTACAACAAGAATTGGGTCAAACACTTGCAACATATTCAACAGGTTTTGCACACCTTACGACAGCACAAGCTATATGCCAACTTGGAAAAATGCTCCTTCGGCATGGACATGGTCCATTACCTTGGCTACATAATTGATCGGTATGGCGTACATGTGGATCTAGCCAAGATCCAAGTCACCCGTGACTGGCCAGCCCCAACCACACTCACTGAGCTTCGAAGCTTCTTGGGCCTTGCCATTTTCTACCGTAGGTTCATGTTGGGATTCTCCCGTATTGCATGGGATCTCAGCCAAATAACCAGGGGTGGTGGTAAGGCAAAATTTGCGTGGGTTCAGTCCCAACAACAAGCATTTGATGATTTGAAGCAATGCTTGTGCTCAACCCCAGTGCTTTCACTACCAGACCCGCATCAACCCTTTGAGATCAAGACAAATGCTTCAGACTATGTGGTGGGCGTCGTTCTCACTCAGCATGACCACCCCGTGGCCTATCATAGTGAGACACTATCAGATGTTGTCCGTAAGTACCCTACTAACGACAAATAAATGTACTCCATTGTGCAAGCCTGCCGCCAGTGGAGACATTACATTCTTGGGAAGGAGACAGTCATCCACACTGATCATAAGCCACTACAGTTCATGCAGGCACAAGAATGATTGCCATCAAAAGTGGTCCACATACTTGCAACAATTCCACCTCAATATCAAGTATAAAACAGGAAGCACCAATCGCGTCGCTAATTGCCTCAGCAGACCGCCAGTCAAGAAACTCACCACGGTGCTAGAATCCTGTGGCCATGAGACCTCTGGATGGCCCCAATTCTATGAGACATATCTGGACTTCGCTACCACCCACCAAATGTTGGGTGCAAACGTGGTTGTCGATAATTTCCATGTTTAGGATGGGTTGTTGTGTCGTCTGGGCCATATCTGTGTTCCATCAAACGAGCGAGCAAAGCTGATCTGGGAAGCCCACTACAGTCGGGTGGCAAGACACTTCGATGTTGAAAAGACAATGGCGATGCTACAAAAACATTTCTACTGGCCGAAACTTCGACAGGAGGTCAACAAATATATCAGGTCCTGCACTGCCTGCGCTATTGCCAAACCGACCACTAAGAAACATGGCCTGTACACCCCTCTTCCTACTCCTAACAGACCATGGGAATCCATCTCAATGGACTACATGTCCGGCCTCCCATCCACCAAGTGGGGAAATGACTGTGTTTTTGTGGTTGTTGATCGCTTTTTAAAGATGGTGATTCTGGTTGCCTGTAAGAAGAACATCACAATAAAGGCCACTACCAAGATCTTCTTTGAACGAGTCTGGGTACATTTTGGAATCCCACAAACCATTGTCTTAGATCGGGACAGTTGATTTCTCAGCACATTCTGGTCGAGCCTCTGGTCACTACTGGACACCAAGCTCACCAAATCCACGACCTTCCACCCCTAGAGAGATGGCCAAACCGAGGTTGTAAATTGAATGATTGTGCATATCCTTCACATGTATAATTCAAAGCACCCTCACACATGGGATGAGAGCCTTCCCTATGTCCAACATAGCTACAACCAAGTCCTGCATAGCTCAACTGATCACAACCCCTTTCAGGTGGGGTTGGGATTCCAACCATATGGTCCCATAGATGTTGCACTTCCCCTTACGGTCACCTCGACTGACTCATCTCCTGCTCCAACTAAAGCTGACAAAGCCACCTGGTTCATTGAGCGGATCCAACACATCCACCAACAGGTTCAGGATATCCTACAGAAGTCCAATGACAAGTACAAGCAACGCCATGATCAACATCGGGTGCCACATAAGTTTCAGGTGGGCGACAAAGTTTGGTTGCACTTGCAGAAAGAACGCCTTACATGACGCCATCAGAAGCTTCACCCACTCCGTTATGGGCCGTACACCATCACAAAGGTCATGGGGGATAATTCTCTTGAGCTCAACATTCCTCCTTTCCTTGGCCTGCACCCAGTGTTCAACGTGGATCTCCTTTGCTCTTATTTTCGACCATTATTGGACACCTCAGACGTAGCAGAGAAACTAACACCAAAAGAGCTCAACCCCGACTGCATACAAAAGGAATCCAACGATCAGATTTTGGACACACATATCAAGGGCACTCGACATTAAAGGATCCATCTTTATCGAGTCGTCAAAGCAAGGCAGCTCCTGCACCAAGGCAAGTGGCTCACGCGGGGCCAAATTTAACATAAATTTCCTCATCTAATGGGGGAACTCAATGCAATGGAGACCATTTATTCCTAAGGAGGGAGGATTGATCCAGGTGGATATCGGTGGCCACCCACCTTTTCCAACTGGCTCAAAATAGTTTTCTGAAAAATTTGGCAATTTACTATTTTTAGCAGTTTTAACTTTTGGGGCCATTTTGAGGGCCTAAATGAAGGTTTTTCGAGATCGAGCTTCTCAATGATAGCTAAAGGCATGATTGAGCCCCCAAAATGATTCTCCTCAATGATACCTTTCCAACGGGTTATCATATGCCTAAAACGAAGATCGTATGCAAAAGTTACGACCCCGAGAAGTTGATGTGCTAACTTACCCAGACGGGGCCCACATGACTTTTGGCGCTTCATCTCCTAGGGTTAGGTTTTTGGATGTCTAGGGTTTTTGGAATTCCTGTTTATTGTAGAAAGGCCTTCAGAGCCTCATTTTAATCATCTTCTTGCGAATGAGCGCAACCGTCAGATCTCTTCTCAGAGATAAGCTGCCACCATTCCAACAAGTTTGTTTCCGCTGCATTTTTCAGTTTCAACTTATTTCCTTATTGAATAGAAAACCAGTTTTATTGTATCTCTATTATTTTGTGTTAAGGACCTATTAATAATCTGTAGTCATTTCGTTCTGCTCATAAAATCCGGATCAACTTCAATGTTATGTTTGCTACTGAAGCCTCTACAATTCCAGGAGAGGAGTTTCATTTCCTTTGTGAGGAGGTAGCACATTCACTTGAGACGAGGGGGGGCTGCGATTCGTTGCCTTTGTTACCTCCTTTCTGATTCATATTGTAAAGTGAGCTTTCTATTGAGGATTGTTTACTTAAGGATTTTTCTTTGGTTGTAGCTTCTTCTAGAATGTCTGTATTTGTTCTTCTTTCAGATCTCCTAGTTTTTTCTAGTGGAATTTCCCCTTCTTTAGGAGCTTTCCATAATTTTCCTTGTAGAGGGGCATTATCCACTTGTTCTGTTTGAAATTATTCATTTGGGCTTCTATGTGGCTTCCTTCCCATTCTGCGTTTGATTCTTCGTCTTCTCTGATCTGAGGTTCTACATTTGGAGGCGTGGTGCTTGAGGAGATGGAGTTTTGTGTTGGGGTTGCTTCGTCTTCTCTGCCTAAAGTGGAATTTCCAAGCCTTGTGAATTTATTGGTGGAGGTGTGACGCACTTCTTCCAGGGTGTTTTTTGGACTACTTGTAGTTTCTTTAGGGATCAATCTTATAGGAGGATTCTGGGTGGGATTCTTAGCTCAGGGTGGAATTGAAGAGCTGAATGGATTACTTCTTCCTGGGTTTTCTTTCTTTTTTACGTGTTTCCATTGGTTCCACTTCTGCTACCACCCATTTTGGTTTGTTCTTTGGGAAATTTATGGAAAAATGATCGTATTCATGACATGTCCTGCACTTGAATGGGAGTTTCACATAGTCTACCTTTTGTATATGAGTCCAATCATCTAGATTTAACTTGATTGTTTCTGGTAACCTTTCTCTAGGTCAACTTCTACACATATCTGTGCACAAGTGAACATATGATCCTTAGGTTAAGACTTGTTAATGTATTTTCCCAGCGAGTTCCCAATACGTTTTAAGACATTATCTCCCTAACAATGAAGAGAAAGATGAGGAGGGGAGACCCATACGGGGACTACTGTAGGGATGCCACATTCTGGATCAAAATATGGGGTCCAACGGTTCAAGTATAATCCTCTGGATCCATAAAAATATGGTCCACTTCAAAATATAAGATCCCTGTCTTCTTTGAACAAAAAAACAAAGGTGTAGAAACCCTTACCACATAAAAAATGATTCAAATGTCCTTTGATGATGGGTTACTTGTTCCATGCAATCCACAATTCTACTTGTTGGGGAGAGGGCCATAACTCGGTAAATTGGTCTATGAGTCCTTCGTAGGCATAAACAAGAGCTTTGTTGTCAGCTACAGATCGAGGAATTTCGATTTTGGGGAGCTGATCCAATTTTTTAACAAACTGTGATACCAAAGGGCGGGGAGGGGTTTCCCCAAAGATACGACTAACAACTTAAAGGCAGTCACGTCCACGTCAAAATCCAGTTGAGGGCTTGGATCTCCATCGGCCGTGGTGAAGCCGTAGAGCGGGAATCACAGAACCGTGAAGAACCTCGGAGCAAAAACCTCAGAGCACTAGTGCCTAATTTCTTTTGCTTGTTTTTTTACAAAGTCTTATGCTAAATGTTTTTGCGTCAACAATACTAAATGTTTTTGCTTGTTTTTTCTTTATTCTTGTCATTGTCCTGTTGCATAAACAATAATGCTATTTTTGTTTATTATATGTATTGTTTAATTCTTATCTTTTGACTAAAACTATTCATTACCTATGCGTTTAGTTATATTAAGTTTCATTGTTCAACATATATTTCCCAACTAACTTGGCAGGGACTGTGCTGCTATTCAACCCTTGTTAGTAAATACAAAACCATGTTATTGATGTCATTTTGTATTAAATTTACATTAATTGTTTGTAAGATAAACTATACATATCTTCTCAAAACAAAAAATCTCTATGTATTCCTATGTTATCTTCTAATTAGCTTGGCAAACACTATAATAGTGCATAAAATGTATAGGGATATAATACAAGCAACAATGATATTTGCGCAGGCCCAATTGTATCATCTGGTCAAACATTGCATGTATAGAATTATGTTCAAAACATAGAAGAAACTATAACTTTGTGACCTCCCCTATGCCACTAGAGAATTGCAGGGGTGGAGTAGTGATAAAGGATACAAATTTCCACTGTGTAAATGACAAAGAGTACATGCGCGCCTCTTTTTTTTTTTGAAACAAGACGTAGTTAGTTTCTTTCATTTTTGCATAGCATTCATAGGGCCAGAGTGTTGGTGCAATGTGTATCCCTTCTATATTTGTGGTGCATGACATTGCAGTGAAGGTGTGTCGCTTGGATGTTGAAGCTGTGAATATGTATCTCACTACTTTCCATGCCAGTAACATCAAAGCTAAAGACATGGCAAGGCCCCTTGGCATTGATGAAGGTGTGTAGATCAGTTTTGAAAGTACTTTGACTTTCACTGTCCATTCATTTAGGTATGGATTCAAAGATTTAATAGGTGCAAAGTTTGGGGTAGTTTCATTTGTTTATAATGGTTGTTTTCCATAATCACTTACACATTTGATCAATGTTGGCTCACTAATACTATTTGATGTCAAAGTTTGCACTTGCATTTCATGAACTATCAAAACCCTGTGAAAAATGTAAAAACTATGTAAAATTAGCACTTTAATTGTTGATCACATATTGAGTAGTTTAAAATGTAGTTAATGTGTGCAATGTGTGTGATCTGGAATGGGATGCGGTAGAGGAAAAATCAAGATAATAGTTATATACAATATAAGTAAATTTGAGTAGTGCAAAGCAAGTAGCTTGAAGACATGTTATTTTGGATAGATCTACAAATGAAGTTGTTTAGAGGAACTAAGGGTCCATTTTTCACTTGAGATGATGTGAAATAACACTCGAGCATTGAAGAAAATAATTTTGCAATGTATTGCTTCCATCAAATATAAATACAAAATAACAATCTTGTAAAGTTGGTTTAGAGTCTAAATGTTTTATAATGGGCCTGCAAAGAATCTCTCAATTTCTAATCCTTGTAATAGAGTTTGTGCTTAGCATTGACACCATACCTTTAATATGTTGTTTAATCGGAAGACCACCTAAGGAAAACATTATTGCATCAATGTATTATGCAAAATATAATAGATATGGATGGAATTTAAGAAGAATGTGTATCTAAACACAATAATAAATACATTTATTGAAGTGCATGTAACTATTTGAATAACAATAATTTATGTATTCATGAAGAATTGAACAAAGTTTACGAATGACTTTGTAATAGAAATTACAAGTATATTTTAGTCCTTAAAGAAACAAATTTGTTTTTTTAATATGTTTAACAATTGTATCATGTTAAGAATAACACGAATTTAAAAGTTTACATTGAGGATATACATATATAAAGAGAGATAAAAAGAGCTATATAAGTTGAAAATGTTTTTAAGATGGATTTTAAATCTCAAAATATATATTTACATTTTTTTAATTATTAAAATATGGGCCAGAATAAAAAAGTTGATTTCTTGGATAATAAAATATGCATTAGAATGAAAAGGATTTGATGTTTATCACAAAAGTGTTACTAGGAATTAATAAAGCACATTTTTTTGTAATTTTTTTTATTACACATAAATACAAATATTTGTAATAAAAATAGTATTAGGCACACAATAAATTCTATATATACAATTTATTTTTATATATGAAATGTATTTTATTTTAAAAAATCACCATTTTTTAGAAAATATAAATAATAAATAACATATATCAAGTACTTTAAATAGTACAATTTTTAAATAAAAACTTTAATTATAATTGGAATTAAATGATATCGTTTTTATAAAATGTATGTGTCAAAAAAAATTTCAAAGAAAAAAAACTTTATATTCTTATAAACTATGGATATACATGTTGTTGTCCTAATGGATTGTCTACAAAATTGCGTCTCAAGAGAGACCACCTCCTTTTATCTATTTATAGCGCATACAAAAAATTACAACCACAATATCATCATCATTCAATATTATTCCAAGAAGACAAAAACTATAATAAGGCAGTCTACTTGTAAACCTGAACTGGACTTGCTGGCAGATCCAAGAGAAACCATGAGGTGTCCAATAAAAGAACAAATTAGAAGATGAATTCCATCGCTTCCATCTTTTGGCCATCTTGGTACTCATAAAAACTGAAAGAATGAGGCTGCATCTCAAGAGCTTCTTTGGATAAATCACCTGCCTTTTGGTTAAGTTCCATGTGTGTGTGTGTGTGTGTGTGTGTGTGTGTGTGTGTGTGTGAGAGAGAGAGAGAGAGAGAGAGAGAGAGAGAGAGAGTATACCATTGTAAAGACAAAAGAGTGATTTGGATTTCCTGGAGAAGGGGTGCAATACCAACATTTTCCACCATAGTTTTTTTACATGCCCAATCTATCACCAAATTTGAGTTTCCCATAACTTGAATTTTGGACACTTCATGCTTCCTTGCAAAATGAAGAAGGGACCAAAGAGTCGTGAACTCAAATTTTTTGTTTGTGCCTTTCCCCAGGGCGAAGTCAATACAAAAATAGTGATTTTTATTATGTACAACACTGTGCCTACACAACATCTGGTTGGGGCCCCTTGGTTGGCTCCATCAAAGAATCCCCACAGAATGTCTGACTCAAGCTTAGGCATGATCATGATTCTACTTTTAATCTGCTTGGGCTCCACCTTGTGTTCTCTACATGATTTTTCGATGAGGCAACCGTCACCTTGACAGGAAATGCTTTGTCTTAGAAAATATCAGAGTTGCAAGAACACTAGATACAATAGGTCCAAATGGCAGGAAAAACGCTTAAGTTTTTTACCGAATAATCCTATAACCATGCGAGCATGCCGTTTTATAAGCAGGGTTTATTCTAGACAATGGAAGGATTTGATGTGCAAGCTATCAACAACCAAACCTAAGCTGCATAAGGACAAACAATAAATAAGTGAGAGATTGTTTCTTCATTCATTTTATAGACAATACATCTATTTGGACCGATCCATCCTCATTTGATTCTGGTTTCCCATGTAAGGAGTTTATTTGACAAGGCCAACTAGAGAATTAATTTGCATTCTAGAGGGCCATGATGCTTCCAAACATACTACCACCACCATTTCCTATCACTAGAAAAAAAAAATTCCACTTTATCCTCATAACCAAGCTTTGTTGTGAACTTTCCAGTGATTGAATTCTTGGGCCGACACAAAGAGTCTTCTTCTTCATCCGAGAACCTGACAAGATTGGAAAAAATATCGTTAACATAATTATTCCACTCAAAAACTACTTGATCCCTTATGCTAATAGCTTTAACCAATTTCCAACCTCTACTTCCCCATGCTCTAGGAGCTTGGGCTTTTCCATCAACCAAGAAAAAAATGGTCGACATGTTATGAAGGGTTTGAATCACATTAACTAAAAGACGAAAACCATTCGCCGAGCTGAACTAGGGGTCCTCACAAATTATTAATTTTTGGCCATCTCCAACTTTTCAGGTTGTCCAATTACCAACAAGAGGGAAGGCCCCCACCAGTGCCTTCTAAACAATGGACCCATGTTTTGAAGATTTCTTGCTTTCCCTATACCACTCCTCTATTTATTTACCATCAAGATACTTTGATCTCGTAACTCTTCCCCAGAAAGACAAATTATGTGTGAGCCTTCACATGCTTCTAGCTACAAGGGCCTGACTGAATTAAATTTTTTTCTTTAAACCCCAACCCCCAAGACTTTTATGATCTGGATTATTTACGACATGAAATGAGAGCGGGGATATAATAAAGCAATGTATAGAGATATCTCGGATATCCAATAATATAACATAAATGTATCAGAGATGCAACCATAAACACAGAGATACATTAATACACAATTTTCTATTAAAGAGCGAAAATGTACAGAGTGAAAAACTCGCTAGAATGGTGGAAGCTTATCTCTGAGAAGAGATGTGCCTGCTACTCGCATTCGCAAGAAGATGATTTTTAAAATGAGGCTCCAAAGGCCCTTTTTATCATAAATAAAATCCAAAACCCTAATCTCTGAATATGAAAAGCCAAGAGTTTTGTGGACCCCGTTTTGGGGGCGTAACTTTGGCATACGATCTTCGTTTGGGGTGCACGATAGCTCATTGGAAAGGTATCGTTGAGGAGATTCATTTTTGGGGGCTCAATTATAGCCCCTCAAAATGGCCCCAGAAGTTAAAAACTACTAAAAATATAAAATTACCAAAATTGCTAGAAAACTGTTTTGAGCCAGTTGGAAAAGGTGGGTGGCCATTGATATCCACCTTGATTAATACTCCCTCCTTAGGAAGCAATGGTATCCATTGTGTTGAGTGCTCCGGGGAGAGGGAAAAGCGTTTGTTGAATCTGCATCTTGATGAGCTGCTTTCTTTGTTGGAGAAGTTGCGCTGCTTAGCTTGTTGAAGGTTGTCACGAACCTGTGGCTGGAAGGGTTGGAATTTTTTAACCAGTCTGGCTACATGAGATGCCTGTGTGCAAAAGGAATATTTACACTTTTCTACAATATTGGCGACCTACTTTTGTTGGATAGAAGGTGCTTGGACAGAGGCTGTAGTGGTGTTCTTCTGTTCACGCTTTGAACAGACTGTGAAGAAGCTGTGTTTTGTAGCATGAGATACTACCTTGCGACACTATTTAGGTAGGACAATAGTTGGAATTACCTCTAATATCCTGTAGAGATTACCCCCTAGAGTAACAATGACACTATGGGGCCGAGGCTCATAAATATCATGGCACTTCCACATATATGGTTGGCCTAAGAGAACATCACAAACATCCAGGGGGGAAACATCATATAACACTGCTGGCTGACATGAAGATCTCGTCCCTGGCGAAGCCACCCGATGTTGTATGGTTGCGGGTGTGGTGTTGTCGATAATCCCAATTGTTTGATGACCTTTTATGAGATGAGGTTCTTCTGGCTTCTGCTATCAACAATAAAATGCAGTGGGGTCCCCTTCACGCACATTTGTGAATGAAAAAGACACTCCCCCTCTTTAGAATCTGTTGGTTCTTCTGGTTGAATTGATGCAGTCACGACAATAACAGTGGGGTCTACGTCGATGATCTGTCTTCTATCAGTATTTTTAGAATCAAATTCTGAATTAGGGTTCGACTCCTTGTATTTTATCTCGGCCACCAATGACTATTTTGAGCGACATTCATCAGTGTTGTGCCAGGGATTTTGTGGAAATCACACCATTTTCCAGTGTCCTTCTTCGTCTTTTCGTGACCCTTCTTTTCCTGTGGGTTGGACTGGTTTTTAGGATGTTGTTTGTTAGGGTCGTCTTTATCATACTTTGGTTGTTGCGAATTTGCAGACCCAAACTCCCGTTTGTTCTGGTGCTTAAACTTCTGCTCGATTTTAACAACATATTGATAAGAAGAACTGAGTGATGGGATGTCCAAAAAATCTATTTCAGTTTGGATGTATTTGTGTAGAGCCCCACGATATTTCAAAACTAAATTTCATTCAGAGTCTTTGATACCCAACTTGGTGTGCAAGGTATGCAAGGTATTGGTGAACTCCAGAACTGCTTGGCCCCTTTCTTGCTGTAGTGTGGTCCATCTCATGTACTAGTCCTCATAGTTTCCAACAGGGTAATATTGTTCCTTTACCGCATCCACAAAAAAATCCCATGTGGGCTCAACCCCATGTATTCCAGAATCCTCTGTGGAAATTTTATCCTAGTAAGTTTCCCACCAATGTTTGACATGGGAGAGAGCCTTAAGGTTTGCGAAGGTGATATTTTCCCCGTTGGAGAAATTATGAACAAAGAAATAACCTTCTATTAGATTTAACCATTTTTCTAGGGAATCCGCATCTATCGTTCCTTCAAATATGGGAATATCAAAATTAACTTGTACCTTGAAAGGCGAGGTACTTACAAAGTGGCCGCTTGATGATGATGCGCCTATTGTTATCGACAGACGTTGAAGGATGTGGGAAAAGTTCTCCATCATTTCGTCCCTCTGTCGTGTGAGAGCTTGCTCAAGCAACATATTAATAGAATCGTCTGCTCTATCGTTTTTATTTTCTTCCGCCATGGAGGGTTTCTTGGAAGTGCGAGAGAAATTGTATTCAAGAGAGACAAGCTCGAGACCCAACTTGCTATACTCAGAACTCGTCGGGGACATGCACTGAAAAACAATCAAGAGCAGCTTGCTCTGATACCATTGATCCAGATTATTTTCGGCACGAAATGAGAGTGGAGATATAATAAAGCAATGTACAAATATATCTCGAATATCCAATAAGATAACATAATTTATCAGATATGCAACCATAAACACAGAGATACAATAATACACAATTTTCTATTAATGAGGGAAAATGTACAAAGACTGTAAAAACACATAGTGAAAGACTCGCTAGAATGGTGACAACTTATATCTGAGAAGAGATGTGTCCTCTACTTGCATTCGCAAGAAGATGATTTTTACAATGAGGCTCCAAAGGCCTTTTTTATCATAAATAAAATCCAAAACCCTAATCTCGGAAGATGAAAAGCCAACAATTTTGTGGACCCCGTTTTGGGTAGTTTGGTGTATCAACTTCCCGGGGCCGTAACTTTGGCATATGATCTCCGTTTTGGATGAACGATAGCTCGTTGAAAAGGTATCATTGAGGTGATTCATTTTGGGGACTCAATCAAAGCCTTTTAATATATTAGAGAAGCTCTATCTTGAAAAACCTTCATTTAGGCCCTCAAAATGGCCCCGAAAGTTAAAAACTGCTAAAAATAGTAAATTACCAAAATTACTAGAAAACTATTTTGAGCCAGTTGAAAAAGGTGGGTGGCCACTGATATCCACCTTGATCAATCCTCCCTCCTTAGGAACTAATGGTCTCCATTTCATTGTGATGCAGACCCTCCCTTCTCCCCAAAGGGCTGCGTGACCTCCCGGTCTAGGATCTCCAATTCTTGAGTCAAGTGACTCTCTGGAACCTTAATGGTTCCCTTATGTATATAAACACGGGCCCTTTCGGTGCCTTGGTGTAGGTCTGATAGCAACCGCGACCTTACCTTTCTCTCTTCTGCGAAATATAAGAGTACTGAGCGTTAACTGTTTTTCTAATAAGCCCCCTCTTGATATGACCTTGGCCGATGACTTCTCGTGACCACACGATTGTGGGCGCAACCAAAAGAGGTTTGGGATCAACCCACTTTTCAGCCCGCAATTCTCTTAAATCTTCCATGTGTTCTCTTGGAAAAACCACGGTATGGATTGTGGCCCACCCTCAATGTTTTAAAGTTCACACACTTCCTGTCCTCGCAATGTTACGGGACCGTCGATCTCGCGATCTTGACGGTACTGTCTGAACTGACGATTTAGATCTGCACCTTTCAAATCTATGGACCAGATCTGTCCCTCTTAAATCAACGACTATGATCTCCTTCGCAATTCCGGACTTCGGACTTTTGAAATATCAAACCTCGCTTTCCTCCGTACGTCAATCTTCTGGAGTTGACAATCTGCAGACACCCATCCTCCAATCAATGATCTTTCCTTCACTTCAGGTGTTGGAAATTTCAACTCGAATCAATGGTCCTACGGCCCTCTTCTCTATCAATGGTCAAAATCTCCTCTGGGTCTTCGGACTTCTGAGATCTCAAATCTCAAACTTCACCCTTCTTACTAATGCCTTTTATCCGAAGGCCATAATCCACTGATGCGTGTCCTGCTGATCTGAAGATCGAGGATTACTTTGGGTATTTACCCAGAGTGCATGGATTTATGCCACGTCTCTCTTAGATCCAACGGCTACAAATCACTTTGGGACTTTATCCAGAGTCCATGGATTCACGCCATATCTCCTCTGGATCTGGTTGTCCAAATTTACTTCGAATCTTGAGGATTCGACAATCTCAGATCTCAATTGAAACCCCGCTACAATTTACTCGGAGCTTGTGATAAGTGTCCCCTTGTAGATCGACGACTCTCGACTCTTCGGCTATTTGGGCTTTGAATGTTTCAACCTTTCACCTTTGCCTTCCTTTGGATCTCATGACCCACCGACATGTACCCTTCCGGATCTAACGGTCCAGATTCGCTTCGGCTCTTCACGCTTGGGGAATCTCAAGTTTCAATCTTGCCTCCTCCCGAGCTTACAATATTTGACAACTCAGATTCAATTGGTCGATCCGATGCCTGAGGTTAATGTCAGACGATCCGATGGTTCAATTCTGCTTTGGATGATCGAACGACTGAGATTTCATTTCGGCTTTCTGGCTCTTTGAGCTTCGGAAATCTCAAGTCTCAAACCTTGATAGGTTCTCTCTCTTGTGCGTGTGAAGCATTAAGGCTCGTGCACCTTACACATATCAGACGGTTGTTGATCCTTTTCTGTATGATCCAACGACCACTGTCGCTCCTCCTCCTAAGCTTATGATTTCTTCCGACTTAGAATATTTATCAGTCTTCAAAGGTTTCGAACCTTTTCTCCTCCTACGAGTCCGAATCTTGGATCTTGTCAACACTTCTGAAAAGTGTTATCCCTTCTGAGCTTGGTCCTTAAAGTATTCTGACTTGCCACACACTCCTTGCATTCTCGGGATTTCGATAACTCAAATCAAAGGATTTCTTGAAAATAAATTCTTCTCACCCACCTAGCGTTCCTCTTTTCTGGTTCTTCGACGCTTGGTCGCTTCTTGATGTTGTGCACTCCTTGCACCTAGTCTAAGTTTCCTTTGTTCTCTCTAAACTCCTCCGAGTCAATCTGAGACTCAATTGACACACTCCTTGCTTTCGATATGCACACCTTGCATATGAGTTTTAGAAGAGAAATAATTGAAACTTATCCAGTTTCGTCACGAACTCATACGATCAACTCTTGAACAATCACACATGAACGCAATGAAATAAATGACATACACAGAATATAATATTCATTCATTCACACATCAAATGAACACAGTCCAGGGATTCAAGACAATTCTGTTTGTTGTATTCATTCATGAAAACAAATTACATAATATTGCAGTTCTTTCCTACGTCTTTCTTCTACTCTACTCTATTCTACTGATCTCTATCTCTATCTCATGATCTCCTAATGTAATAAAAAGAAAACTGATCTCTATACAAAAAGATCTCTCTTTTTTACAAAAGAGGGTTCTATGAGCTTATCCTCTCTATCGCCTTAGTGCCATCAAAATTTCCGTTAGGACACCTTAACCTTATGAATCATTACATTTAACAGAGATCCAAACCTGACACAGATCTAGACCTACTTACAGTCGATTATTTCGATGAACCCATCCACACTTTTCCAAAGGCATGGCTTTGGCATTTATCGACCTTACACATAAATTAACTTAATTTTATAATTCAAATTTTGAAAACGAGAGGGTCGGTGCCTCTCCCTATCTCCAAATGTGTGCTGATGTGTTGATTTGTTAACGCATCTGTCAAGTCAGAAAGATGCTCCGTCATCATACTCCACTGCTGTGAAAAATTCATGATATCCTGCTCATGAGCTCTCTAGCTCTGTTGAAATCCTCTTGGATCTCAAACTCTTACTTGGAGCTATCTACCTAATCCTCTTCTTTGTTGTTGTTGCTGCTTCCCTGCTGCTATGGCAAGATCTCTTCTGCTCGGCTTCTCCTTGCTAACAATCTCCTCTGCTAACCTCAACATCATCTTTCTAATCTCTTCTATCACCCTGTCCAGCTACTCCAGTGGTTGGCTCTTCTTATGCAGTTTTCTCTACTGCAATTCCTCCTCTCCATACTTATCAATGGGCAGATCTACTTGATCTCTCATGTTGTATTCATCTCCTCTTGTGGCACTAGTTTTCCACTCTGTTGCAGACTTCAATTCTGCAGTCTCCTTACTGAATTATTGCTCAGCTTCTTCCTCTGACATATTGGTTTCTGTCAACTCCTCTTGTGCTGGAATATCTCCATCTTCTATCAACTGTTCCTCTGGCTGGAATTTTTCTCCCTCTTCTGCTGCATGCTTTAGTGCTGCAATCATCATCTGTTTAGCTTCCTGGCTGAAATTTCTGAGAAATTCTATTGAATGCTCTTCTCTTGCAATATTCATGACTGTCTTCTGGTAGCCATCTTATGGTTTTGGATGTCCAACCATTCCTCCAACATCTTCAACTCTTTCTCCCATTGAGTGAGAAATTCATCTGAATTCTCCTCTTTTTTTGCTGGGGTAGACATCAATGTCTGTTCTTTCTCCTCTTTGATAGTCTCTGCTGGCTGTCCTTCTGTTGTTTCTCCTGCAACACATGCTCTAGCCCCAACTGGGCTACTTGGTAGGAATATCTCAATTCCTCCAATGATCAAAATACTCCTCTGATCCACCTCCACCAGCTCTCCTTGCTGATATGAACTCTCAACTGAGTTCATGAGTCTTTCAAACAGTCTCCTCTCGCTCCCCTTGCCCACATGGAAACTTAGGATTTTTCTTCTACTCTCCTGGAAGTCTATGATATCCTCCAATCATCCCATCTCATTTCCCACCTGATAATCTGAACTTTCATTGCTTCTCCTCTGGTAGTATATGAGACCTCCCACTAATCTCTTTCCATTGCCCACCTGGCAACTTGAAAGTCCATTTCTGCCTGTTGGTAGTTTATGAAATCCTCTGCTAATATCATATCATTTCCCATTTGACAATCTGATAGCTCACTACTACCCTTCTGGCAGTCTTTGAGATCATCCACTGATCTCTTATCCTCATTATCACCTAGAATCTTCCCAGTTTCTGTATCATAGATGTGAACCACTTCCTCCTATGTATCGCTGAGGTTTTTAGCATGTTTCAACCACCTTTTCAACATTTGTTGCTGCCTTCTGGGCATCAACTTCTGGACATGCCATTTTACTTTCCTCTTCAAAGCCCATTCATATGTCCAATGTACCTTTGCATCCTGCTGCATCTTCAATGCTAGCCTCTCCATCTTTTCTCTTATTTCTGTGAGCTCTTTATCTATCTCAACTTTTTTTTTTCTTCTGCTGGTGGTCCTTTCCCTAACCACCCATATGGCCTTCAGTAGCCATTTTCCACCCTATGTTTTCAACTAATCTAGATTTCTACCATTTACTGCACACCTTACTAGAAATGACACACAGAGCATCAATACTCTGTCTCCTTCTCACCTGTTGTCTACATGCAAACTTTAACTTCTAACATCATTCAACGTTATCATATTATCTTCTTGACCTCCTCGCTTCTTTGCCTGCTATCTGCAAGAAAAATATCAGCTCTATTACCACTTGGTGTAGACCCCCCCTTCTCCCCAAAGGGCTGCGTGACCTCCCGACCTAGGATCTCCAATTCTTGAGTCAAGTGACTCTCTGGAACCTTAATGGTTCCCTTCTGTATATAAACACAGGCCCTTTCGACGCCTTGGTGCAGGTATGATAACACCCACAACCTTCCCTTTCACTCTTCTACGAAATCTCAGAGTACTGAGCATTAACTCTTTTTCTGATAAGCCCCCTCTTGATATTACCTTGGGAGATGACTTCTTGTGACCATGCGATTGTGGGAGCGACCAAAAGTTGTTTGGGATCAACCCACTTTTCAGCCTGCAATTCTCTTCAAGCTTCCACGTGTCCTCTTGGAAAAACCACAGTATGGATTGTGGCCCACCCTCAATGTTTTAAACTCCGCACACTTCCTGTCCCTACAATGTTACAGGATCGTCGATCTCCCAATCTTGACAGTACTGTCTGAACTGACGGTTCAAATCCACGCCTTTCAAATCTACAGACCAGATCTGTCCCTCTTAAATCAACGACTGCGATCTCCTTCGCAATTCCAGACTTCAGAATTTTGAAATCTCAAACCTCGCTTTCCTCTGTACATCAATCTTTCGGAGTTGACGATCTGTGAACACCTGTCCTCCAATCAACGGTCCTGCTTTCAATTCAGGTGTTTGACCTTTCAACTTGGATCAATGGTCCTGCGGCCCTCTTCTCGATGAATGGTCAAAATCTCCTCCAGGTCTTCAGACTTCTGAGATCTCAAATCTCAAACTTCACCCTTCTTCCAAATGCCTTTTATCCGAAGGCTATAATCCACTGACGCGTGTCCTGCTGATCTGATGATCGAGGATCACTTCGGGTCTTTACCAGGAGTGCATGGATTTATGCCATGTCTCTCTTAGATTCGATGACTATGAATTACTTCGGGACTTTACCCAGAGTCCATGGATTCACGCCACGTCTCCTCTAGATCTGGCAGTCCAGATTTACTTTGGATCTTCGGGATTTGACAGTCTCAGATCTCAACTGAAACCCCGCTACACTTTACCTTAAGCTCGTGATCTATTGAAAAGTGTCCCCTTGTAGATCGACGACTCTCGGATATTCGGCTATTCGAGCTTCAGATGTTTCAACCTTTCACCTTTACCTTCCTCTGGATGTCACAACCCACCGACACGTACCCTTCTGGATCTAATTGTCCATATTCGCTTCAACTCTCCAGCTCTTAGGGCTTTGGGAATCTCAAGTTTCAAGCTTGCCTCCTCCTGAGCTTACGACATTTGAAGGCTCATATTCACTTGGTCGATCTAACGCCCGAGGTTCACTAAGGACGATCTGACGACTCAGGTTTGCTTCGAATGATCGAATGACTGAGATTTCACTTCGGCTTTCCAGCTCTTCGGGCTTCGGAAATCTCAAGTCTCAAACCTTGATAGGTTCTCTCTCTCGTGCGTGCGAAGCGTTAAGGCTCGTGCACCTTACACAGATCATACGACTATTGATACTTTGCTCTATGATCCAATGAACAATGTCACTCCTCCTCCTGAGCTTATGATTTCTTCCAACTTAGAAGATTTATCAGTCTTCAAAGGTTTCAATCCTTTTCTCCTCCTACGAGTCCGACTCTTGGATCTCGTCAACACTTCTGAAAAGTGTTATCCCTTCTGAGATTGATCCTTAAAGGATTCCGACTTCCCACGCACTCGTTGCATTCTCGATATTTCGATAACTCAAATCGAAGGATTTCTTGAAAATAAATTCTTCTCGCTCACCTGGCGTTCCTCTGTTCTGGTTCTTCAATGCTTGGTCGCTTCTTGACGCTGTGAACTCCTTGCACCTGGTCTAAGTTTCCTTTGTTCTCTTTGAACTCCTCTGAGTCAATCTGAGACCCAATCGATGCACTCCTTGCGTTTGAGATGCACACCTTGCATACAAGTTTTAGAAGAGAAACAATTGAAACTTATCCAGTTTCGTCATGAACTCATATGATCAACTCTTGAACAATCACACATGAACGAAATGAAATAAGCAACATACACAGAATATAACATTCATTCATTCACACATCAAATGAACACAGTCCAAGAATTTGGGACAATTCTGTTTGTTCTATTCATTCATGAAAACAAATTACATAATATTGCAGTTCTTTCTTGCGTCTTTCTTCTACTCTACTTTGTTCTACTGATCTCTATCTCTATCTCATGATCTCCTAATCTAATTAAAAATAACTCATCTCTATACAAAAAGATCTCTCTTTTTTACAAAAGAGGGGCTGTATGAGCTTATCCTCTCCACCACCTTAGTGCCATCAACATTTCCGTTAAGACACCTTAACCCTATGACTCATTACATTGAACAAAGATCCAAACCTGCTTACAGTCGATTATTTCGATGAACCCATCCACACTTGTCCAAAGGGATGGCTTTGGCATTTATCGACCTTACACATAAACTAACTTAATTTGATAATTCGAATTTTGAAAACGAGAGGGTCGGTGCCTCTCCCTATCTCCAAATGCGTGCTGACGTGTTGATTTTTTAACGCATCTGTCGAGTCAAAAAGATGCTCCTGCATAACATTGGGTTCCTGGGGGAGTAGGAAAATTGTTTTCTGAATCTGCATCTTGATGAGTTGTTTGCCTTGTTGGAGAAGTTGTGTTGCTTAGATTGTTGAAGGTTGTCATGAACATGTGGCTGGAAGGGTTGGACCTTTTTAACCAGTCTGGCTACATGAGATGCCTGTGTGCAAAAGGAATCTTTACACTTTTCTGCAACATTGTCAACCTGCTTCTGTTGGATAGAAGGTTCTTGGACTGAGGTTGCAGTGGTGTTCTTTTTATCATGCTTTGAACATACTGTGAAGAAGCTGAATTTTGTAATATGAGATACTACCTTGCAGCACTATTTAGGTGGGACAACAGTTGGAATTACCTCTGGTATCTCATAGAGATGACCCCACAGAGTAACAATGACACTAAGGGGTCGAGACTCCTAAATAGCATGGTGCTTCCACATATATGGTTGGCCCAAGAGAATATCATAGACATCTAGGGGGGAAACATCACATAATACCTCATTCTTGTAGGGATGGATGCTGTATGATAATTGACACTGCTGGCTGACATGAATATCTCATCCTTGGCGAAGCTACCCAATTTTGTATGGCTGCGGGTGTGGTGTTGTAGATAATCCAAACTATTTGATGACCTTTGTTGAGATGAGGTTATTCTGGCTTCCACTATCAACAATAAAATGCAATGGGGTCCCCTTCACCCACATCTTTGAATGAAAAAGGCTCTCCCCCTCTTCAGAATCTGTTGGTTCTTCTGGTTGAATTGCTGCGGTCGTGACAATAGAAATGGGGTCTGCGTCGATGATCTGTCTTCTATTAGTATTTTCAGAATCAAATTCAGAATCAGGGTTCAACTCCTTATCTTTTATCTCGGCCACCAATGACTTTTTTGAGCGACATTTATCAGTGTTGTGCCAGGGGATTTTGTGGAAATCACACCATTTTTCAGTGTCCTTCTTCGTCTTTCCGTGAGCCTTATTTTCATGTGGCTTGGGCTGGTTTTCAGGATGTTGTTTGTTAGGACTGTCTTTATCATACTTTGGTTGTTGGGGATTTTCAGACCCAAACTCCCATTTGTTCTGGTGCTTAAACTTCTTATCGATTATAACAACATATTGATAAGCATAACCGAGTGATGAGATGTCCAAAAAATCCATTTTAGTTTGGATGTATCTGTGTAGAGCCCCGAAGTATTTCAGAACTAAATGTCATTCAGAGTCTTTAATACCCAGATTGGTGCGCAAGGTATGGAAGGTATTGGTGAAATCTATAACTGCTTGGCCCCTTTCTTGCCACAGTGTAGTCCATCTCATGTATTGGTCCTCATAGTTTCCAACAGGGTAATACTGTTCCTTTACCACATCCACAAAAAAATCCCAATTGGGCTCGACCCCATATATTCCAGACTCCTCTGTGGAAATTTTCTCCCAGTAAGTTTCACACCAATGTTTGACATGGGGGAGAGCCTTAAGGAGTGAAAAGGTGATCTTTTCCTTGTCAGAGAAATTATGAACAAAGAAATAACCTTCTAGCAGATTTAACCATTTTTCTAGGGCATTCACATCTATATGTCCTTCAAATATGGGAATATCAAAATTAACTTGTACCTTGAAAGGCGAGGTACTTCCAAAGTTTTCGCTTGATGAAGATGCTCTTGTTTTTATCGACAGGCGTTGAAGGATGTGGGAAAAATTCTCCATCATTTCGTCCCTCTGTCGCGTGAGAGCTTGCTCAAGCAACAAATTAATAGAATCGTCTGCTTTTTCATTTTTCTTTTCTTCCACCATGGAGGGTTTATTGGACGTGTGAGAGCAATTGTCTTCAAGAGAGACAACCTCGAGACCCAACTTGATATACTCAGACCTCGTTGGGGACATGCACTAAAAAACGATCAAGACCAGCCTGCTCTGATACCACTGATCTAGATTATTTTCGGCACGAAATGAGAGTGGAGATATAATAAATAAATGTACAGAGATATATCAGATATCCAATAATATAACAGAAATGTATCAGAGATGTAACCATAAACACATAGATACAGTAATACACAATTTTCTATTAATGAGCGAAAATGTACAAACACTGTAAAAATACAAAGTGAAAGATTCGCTAGAATGGTGGCACCTTATCTCTGAGAAGAGATGTGTTTTCTACTCGCATTCACAAGAAGATGATTTTTACAATGAGGCTGCAAAGGAATTTTTTATCATAAAGAAAATCCAAAACCCTAACCCCAGAAGATGAAAAGCCAAGAGTTTTGTGGACCCCATTTTGGGTAGTTTGGTGTATCAACTTCCCCGGGGCGTAACTTTGGCATACGATCTCTGTTTGGGGCGCACGATAGCTCATTGGAAAGGTATCGTCGAGGAGATTAATTTTGGTGGATCAATCAAAGCCTTTGGAAATAATTGAGAATATCGATCCCGAAAAATCTTCATTTAGGCCCTCAAAATGGCCCCGAAACTTGAAAGTTAAAAGCTGTTAAAAATAGTAAATTACCTAAATTACTAGAAAACTATTTTGAGCCAATTGGAAAAGGTGGGTGGCCACTGATATCCACCTGGATCATTTTAGGCATAGAAATTTTCTTCCACTTCTCCAAAAGGATGTCGTCATTGGCATGATTTTCCAGCCACAAATAATGAAAGTATTATTTATGAATCTTTGACCAAATGCCTTTGGGAACACTGGATATTGAAGTCCAATACATAAGAATACTTTCCAAAATAGACTTTAAGTCACTTGATAATAACCAATTGACCTCCCCTGGATAGCAGTGATCTGTTCACCCATAAGGATATATGTCATACATTTTTTTTTATATAACTAGATCCAATCTATGGACTTGGAAGAGTTATGCTTTAGATAGAATCCCAAATATTTAAACCTTGTATCCAGATCATTGGTTGTAAAAGGGAAGAGAGTTGTAAGATCGTTCATCAAACCATCTAGAAGGAGATTGTGAATTAGACAAGACTTCCGAGAGTTTATGACCAAACCACTAGCACTCTCATAGAGTAAAGGAATGTGTTTAAGGGACCAGAGATCTTGGAGAGACCCGGAGCCAAAAAAGAATGATGTCATCAACAAATTAAACGTGTGTTCAGACCTCATATTGCAATACCTTAATTTCCTACAATAAACCTTTTTCTTTTTCATCTGCTATAAGTTTTCTTAGGCCATCCACCACTAGTAGAAAGAGAAAATGAGATAAGGTCCACCCCTGGGTCAGGCCATAAGATTCTCAAAAGAAATTGGAGGGGGAACCATTGATTAGAACAAAAAATGAAACAGATTGCACACGCCCCATAAATCCAATTAACTGTATTTAGGTTCATTCCTAACTGCAAGAAGAGAAAGCGCAAGTAGGTCTAGATGACCTGATCATAATCCTTGGATAAATCAATTTTTAGGATTGTGACTTCTTGCTTTGAGAGATGGATAGAGTGGATCACCTCTTGAGCAAGGGCCAACACATTATGTATTTGACAATGCTACATGAATCTAAATTGTTCCTCTGAAATAATATGACTCATAATAGGCTTGAGTCTCATAGCAATAATCTTGGACATGAGCTTGTAAATGACGTTACAACACTAAATTGGTCTATAGTCACCAAAGGATAAGGATTTCTGCTTCTTTGGGATAAGAGCGATGAGTGTAGAATTTAGGGTTTAGAGCATTTACTAGATCTTTGAGACTCCCTTACAACTTTCAACGAAACCTCCTTATGGAAGTAATAAAATCCCACATAGAATTCTACCAATGGGCCATCCGAACTAGTACTTTTCCTTTTTCTCATGTAAGAGAGAGCACTCATACTTTCCCCTTCTGCTACTTTAGCTTCTAATGAGATATTCATTTCTTCTGTAATAGTCCTTGGACACAAATTGAGGATCTGAATAATTTGTTGAATGGGGAAACCTTAAGGCTCTTTTAAGAGAGAGATAAAATGATGAGAACCCCCTTTCACTTTTTCCTTAAAAGATTTGACCATCTCTCCTTCATGATTTCGAATTTCCCATATAGTATTGAGATTTTTGCGATAATTAGAGAATTGATGAAAACCCTTTGTGTTGTTGTCACCCTCCTAGATCCAATTGGCCCGACTCTTTAAGTGTCATGTATCTTATTGTTTATCAAGAAGATCACGATGAATCGATTCAAAACATCACAAGGTTGAAAGCTACTCAGATGAGAAAAACCTAGATTGGTTTTCATCGAAACACCTACTTATCTTTTTCTTTGTGTCTTTCAAAGTGCCCTGGAATTTTTCCTTGAAAGAAGAGAACCAAACCTTCATTTTCGTTTTCATGGTATAAATATTGTCCGCACATTGTTGCATAAAATATGAGGAGTATTGATGACTAAGAGGCACCCAACTTTCCTTGATCAAATTTATAAAATATTCTTCCACAAGCCATGAATGATTAAATTTGAGGGGGGTTAGTGACTTCCTATCTTTGATTTGCATTTGGAAGAGGATGGGGAGGTGATCAAAGATCCCCATAGAATCTACCTAGGACTTCAATAGGAAGGTGTCCCCTACCAAATAATCTAATATTAAAAAACAACCAATCCTCTTCTAGACAACTTCATTATTCCTTCTGAAATTTCTCCAGGTGGGAATTAATTTGATATGCTCCACCTCTATCAGCTTGAGTTTTTCAAAAATATGAACAAAAAACTCCTCCAACCAATCTTGTCTGGGGAGGAACCCCCAAACCTCTCGCGGTGACATGGTAAGATTCAAGTCGCCTTCTACAAGAATGGGAGAATTGTCAAACACTCAAAAATATACCAACGATTCCCAATAGGTTATCCTGTCTAAATACATGTCATAAATGTCTAATACTTTGAGTCAGATACCAAATTCCTTTAGCACCAAATTGACCAATATAACAAAATTCAAATTAGAGGATGACAGAACTAGGAAAACAAAGATCCATGTTGTTAACAAGCCACATGAATGACCTGCAACATCAAGAGTGCAGAAAGAATAGCCTTTTAACCAAAGATCAAAAGTAGCATGATCTTTTACACTAGTAGTCATCGTTTCATGAATGGGAAAGATCCCTATCTTATGGGCTCAAAATAGTCTCTTAAGGGCCTTTAATTTGGAGGCTCCCCCTACCCCACGAGCATTAAGGGACAAGCACATATGGTGAAACCCTGGGAAGGGAATTCCCTGCTCTAAGGGCCCTTTGGATAATGGATTTCCTTCCATGCTTGATGTCAAGCATAACCTTTTGATAAGATTTAGAAATATGTAATTTCCTCCCAACTTGAGGAGCCAAGGATGAATTCAGAGCTAAACCACATTCTGAAGACAAATCATCCCTCAGTTTATCCTTATATCTGATATCATAAGACTTTTTAGGGGGGACAATAATAGAGGGAGGAGACACATTTGAGACAACCAAGAGATAAATGGGTGGAGCATAATCCGTCTTAATGAGGGATTCGATAGGCACACCAGGGGGGTGTATCCAGGAGGGAAGGAGAGGAAATCATATAAAGGGAGGCCTCTAGTGAAAGTTCAAGGGAATAAATTGGATCAAGGACACCCAAATCCTCATCAAGGATATCTTCTAAAGGATATATTTTTTGTAGGATATTTGAGTGTGTCCAACTTTGTGGTAAGCATAACATAAAAAAAGCATCTTCCAATAATCAATTCTTTGATTCCAAACCCTTCTCCCAAAGACCAACTCAATTTAATTAACCAATCCATCTTTCAAATCTACTTCCACTAGTAACCAGGCCCATCTTCTGTCAAACTTGGGGTCCCAGTTAGGATCGAAACCCATAAAATGCCCAATTTTGTTTCCAATAGCTGATAATAATTCTTCTCTCCAAAAAAACAATGGTAGGCTCGGAAGGATAGCCCACACTTTCTGGATGGAATACGAGTCGTTGCGTTGATCAAAGTACACACTCCATCTCTTTAAAACTAGACTTGAAGGGCCCCGACACAAGTCATGCTCCAACAATTTTTCTACATCAAAGATCAAGATCAACATAAAACACAACCATCCCATGATGAGCACATGAAACTATGACATATATTTGATGAAAGGAACCTTGTTTTCCTCAATACAAGACTTAGTGATTCCTGGCTCACAAAATTACAGCTAAAACGTCCAACAATGGCTTGGCCCAAGACTTATGAGATATCTGATAAACTCACGTCCTATCCAACCACCATTTTAACTCGATCCTTGCATGCTCTAATACACTTCTTCCTCTTCTTTTTCACACTCGATGACTTCTAACTGCCATCAAGAAATTCCTCCCGATATACTAAGGGTTGAGGGAAAATGCGTTCATCGGTATGAACTGCATGATGGTTTGAATGCACGATGAGAGGAGAGAATCCCGCCACCTTTCCATTGCATGGAGTGGAGGAAGAGTTGACATCCACAATAATTATTGTCAAGACCTTTCCATTTGTTGCTTCTTTAAGCTCATGAGCATCCTTTTCCATAGTGACATATGGAAATATGCCATATTCCTCCTACAAAAGAAACATTTTTTCCAGACTAGGATTGTCGTCTCTATAGTCCACGAGGTCCTCAATCATGTTGTTGCAATTAAGGTGAATGCTGACAATTCCACCATGGGCCAAAAAGTGAGATTATAGTACCGGGAAGATACAGTTGGGATAGACAAAAGATTTGGGTCGGGACATGAACCCTGAGAAGGGCATCGAGGAAGGGAAGGAACCAAGAGTTAGACTGTGCAAAAACAATACTTTAGGATGAAAGAGTTCCCCCTACAAACCTTAACCCCAGACCCCATGTACCGAAACCCCCCCCCTCGGGGCATTCTGTATGTGCCAAATATGCTCTATGTATATACATAAATTTAAAATGTAAGACTGCATTTTTTAGTATTTAGATTTTGAATTATAGGTAATGAAGTAGACAAAGAATTTAAATAAATATAAAAAAATTAAAGAACATGAATATTCAACTTCTTAAAATTTACACATAAAAGATGTATATTTTTAAAAGCACACACACACACACACATATATTCAAAAATTGGAGACATTCATTGCTTTTAGCTATTCATTTAGTGGGAGTTTCTATGTTTTTGTGCTCTTAATGCTATTAATTGTTTTTACTCTACTTGCACTAACTATGGTAGTCATGTAAGGTATAAAAGATCCAAAGAAATCCAAGACGCATGCAGGGTAGCCCGAGTCTATGGGCAAATCCGCTCAGCCAGGTACCAAAGCTCGTGTTGGGAGGCAAAAACAGGATCTGCGCGAATCCCCCAGCTCCCAAAACTCATGATAACCAGATTTCCAATTGATTTAAAGAAGGCTCGGGCCCCTCACAGTCTGCATCATAGAACGCCCAGCACAGAAGAGAATAGGCAAGCAGAAGGCAAGCATTCTAGTCCAACCACTCCAGGAAAGCAGAGCACAGTAAGAGGAGCGATGGCGACATCATCCAAGGGCCCTCTGAGTACAGAAGAACGTATGAAACAGATGGAGACTACTCTGGCAAACCTCCAGCAAATGCTACAGCAACAATTGGACTTCCTGGAGAATTTAGATGTGGAGGCAGGCCGCCGATTGGAACAGCTAGAATCCGATATAACTATGACCAAGATTGGATTCGCCGAAGAACTAGACAAGCTAAATCAAGAACTAAAGAATCCAAAGCAGGATTTCGATGAAAGAATGGAGCAGCTGGAGGCCAAGATGGCCCAACTTAACTGCAGCTGGAACAAGGAAGAAGGGAAATGATTTCTGGAMAGATTTCTCAGTAGCTCGMCCCAGTCTGGCAATAGTAGCCATGGCTCTAAATAAGTAGCTTAGTCAGTAGGCTTGAAGTTTGAATCTGTAAYAGTTATTTCTGTTTGYAACAWGGAAAAGACCCAAAGATATATTGGGCATTTGTAATCTGAACCTGTGGCTTTGCCACTCATCTTAATATAAATCCATAACCGCTTTTGTTAAAAAAAAAAAACTATGGTAGTCATGTCCACATGAGCTTTAAGACCATTTTGAGCTAATGTTTCAGTGCATGTTTGGATGTGTCTTCTACATTGTCAGGTATTATTTTGAAGCCTTTAGAAAATGAAGCTTTCGTATGGAAACCATAGATGAATATTGTTTGTGTAGCATAAACATTAAATTTCCTCATAATTTCTTCTTTCAACTCTAGCCTTTAAAGAGTACCTCTTCCATGACAAATAACATGGATTTGGAATTGTGTTCTATATAGCTCCAAGTTATCGATAATTTCAAATGCAAATGGTCCCGGGTCCACCATCATTGACTTCTTCAATAAATTTGTAAATCAAAGTTTTTTTTTGAAACTGCATAAAATGTTTCTTTAAAAGTTAATGCTAAAGACTAATAAAAACAATGTTCAAACAAAACAAAGCAAAATATGGGAAGAACTAATGTGCAACAATAAATATGGTGGTGTGAAATTGAATCCAATGGAACAAATATTCACATAATTCCTAAAAATAGAAAAAGAAAATAAGAGTTTGCATGATCTCTAATGACATTGAATGATATAGTTAACCCTAAAATTTATAACCTAAGATGTATATTGGTGTAAACGATGTGAACATGTAAATTTTTTTAATACAAACAATGAACTACATTCATGTAGGCTAGTGAGCTAAAAAACATGGGAATGGCTTAACAAAAAACAATTATTCATCACATAAAGAGATCTCTTCCAAGTATGATGTCATTAAGTTTTGCCCATTTTCTCAAATTTTCAATATTACACCATTTTTGTGAAAAATGCAATATTATTTACCAATTTTAAAATGCATTTGTTTCCAATCCTATCGACTTTGAAGAATTGACTTTGAAGAATTGATGTAACGATTTATCCCTTTTCTTATGGGAGGGTGGGATAATTGAAAATTCAGGGAAAAAATAAGGGAGGCCACCATGTTTAAGGAATGGTAGTCTTTCCATTACGTTGGTCATGTTAAGGATGATGAGGTGGAGGGATGGAATGTTGAATTCTTGACTAGCATCAATTTCAAAGAACTTTCAAAAGGATTTTCTTTGGTTTCAAGTAGTCTCAATGAGTATTTTTCTCATCACTAGTAGTGATGTTTGTAACTTCCCCATAAAATAATTTATAAGTGTTATGTGTGCCTAAATATTTAAGGTTCAGGTGATGAAGCCCTTGGAATTTGGTGCTTCAAACATAATTTTGGCAGAATTCGAAAGATAGATTTGAAGTTTTATTAAACCCAACATCAATGGAGCAATAATAGAATTTAGCAATAACACATATTGGCTCAATCATTCTCATTATCAAAACATATATTTATACATGCACAAGAGCTATCTCATGAAACAACCAACTCTTATAATTGCTCAAGAAACACTCCTCAATTCACTCAACAAGTATTATCTTAAACTCATATTATCTCTACAAAATATGAGCACACTAACAACAATTATTCTTAATTAAACTAAGGATATCACAAATGAATAATTAACCCATCGTTTCTCTCCCACAATGATCACTTGGGAAGATTCCAAGATCATGTCTGAAAATGTAGAACTTGTCCTTTGGTAGTGCCTTGGTGAAAATATCCACAACTTGCTCTTTTATACTACAATACATAATCTTGGGTAAACCTTGCTAAACCAAATCTTGAACACAATTATGTTGTATATCAATGTGCTTAGTCTTGTTATGAAAAAATATATTTTTAGTCATTTGAATAAACTTTGATTACCACAAATCAATTGTCTGGGTTTTTTCTATTGCTCATGTAGATCCTACAAAATTCTTCTTAACCAAATTGATTCACTTCTTGTTGTAGCTATTTCTTTGTACTATGCTTTTGCTATGTAGAAGTGAAATTGTAGGTTGCTTCTTAGTAATCCAAGCAATTGTTGTTGAACCTATGCTGAATGCATACCTTGAAGTAGACTTTCTATCATCCATGCAACTTGCACAATGTGAATTTGTGTAACCAATCAATCTAAAATCCTTTATAGATATGCATACCAAACCATAACCCATTGTACCATGCAAATACCTACAAATTCTCTTAGCTTCTTTCCTGTATTTCCAAGAGCTCTGAAAGAAATATCGATACCATGTTGACTACAAAATATATACCTGGTCAAGTTGTAGTAAGGTAGATCAAACTTCCAACCAATTAACGATATAAAATAGTATCAACTAGATTGGATTCATCATTTATGTATAACTTCAACCCAGTTTCCAAAGGAGTTGCGGTTGTTTTACAACTCATCATGTTGAACTTCTTCGGAATATACCAATTATACTTGGATTGTGACATGAAAATGGTATCTTCTTTCTTCCATACTTCAATGCCTAAAAAATAATGCAACTCACCAAGATTTTTCATCTCAAATTCAACAATCATATGTGACTTAAAATTTTGAAACAATTAAGGACCATTCCCCATGTAAATCAAAATTAACGTAGAATGAAACCATTAGTATATATTGTCCTAAGTGAAGAATATAGAGATTGGGTTCAGATGAACTCTTAACTAGTCCATGATCCTAAAAGAGTTATCAATCCTAGAATACCATGCTCTCAATGCATGTTTGAGACTATATAAGGTCTTCAACTTGTAAACACGATATTATTTGCCTGGAATTTGAAAACCTTCAAGTTGTTTCGCATAAATTTCTTCATCCACACAACCATTCAAGAACGTTGATTTAACATCCATCTGAAAAATTGTTTACTTATAGCTAATGAAATTATCATCACGATTGTGCTTGTATAATCAATTCCTTCATTTTGTGCATAACCTTTCAAAATTAAATAGGCTTTATGCTTGTCAATTGTACCATTTAATTTATACCTAGTATTATACGCCCATTTAGTACTAATTACATATTTTCTTTGGGGTAAATTGACCAATCCCCACGTATCTTTTTTCGCCAAGGCATTAAATTATGCTTCCATAACTTCTTCATTATTTGTGTCATAAGAGAAAAATTCGCAATGTAGCTTTGTGATCTAGTAACTCCTCTCTCAAAATTTCTATCCAACATATTATTTTTTCAATGACCTCTAACTGGCCACTTAGG